>JBBPBX010036548.1:19863-31422 GCA_038048925.1 Garcialebias charrua | reverse complement strand
TATGCTGCCATCACAGGAACAAGCACTCTGGCTGCCACGTTGTGTCTGCTGCTGCGGAGTGCACAGCCGTACTTGCGCAGTTTCAGTCTCTGTCTCTTGGCTGCACACCACACCCTCAGGTTTGCATACGTCATGACGGTGGAGCAAGGGAAAAATATCAAACAGGTCAGGCTCAGGGAGTAGGCGACGTTGGTGGAATAGGATGGATTGCAGACCAGAGATGCAGTGGAAAAGTGAACCTCAATGATGCCGACTGGAAATGAGATTGGCAGCAGTAAGACGAGGGGAAAACACCAGGCGAAGGCAATCAGGAGCAATGTCCTCTTCCTTGTCATCAGAGTTGAGTATTTGAGCGGGTAGAAGACCGCGACATACCTCTCCAGGCTTATTGTGGCCAGTGTGTACATGCAGGTGGAGTAGACGGTGGCGTTGCAAAAGGCCACAAGGTGACAAAAAGCATCTGGCCCCTCGGTGTAGTCCTTTAACAGACTCACCCAGAGATTCAAGGGCATGACCAGCAGGCCAAACGCAGAGTCCGCAGCGGTGAGAGACAGGAGGAAATAACGGGAGTTTCTTGACCAGCCAGCCACGGAGGAAGAAATAACCAGGAGAACAGCGATGTTGCCCAAAGTGATCATCACTCCCAGGACGATGATGATGCCGACCTTGATGGAGCGGTGGCTCAGTTCCTGCAGCCTCTGAGAGTCAACGGCCGACACGTTGGAGTCGTCAGAGAGGTTAAGTGGTGTGAACATTGTTCTTCACAGAGACATCAGTGCGAGTAAATCATTAGTCCCAAAAAGAAGAAGAGTTGAAATATTACAGAAGATGGGTAAAAATTACACTAGAGAGCAGCAGCAGCAGCTGCAGGTTTCCTCCCTGCAACAATCAGCCGCACACCTGCTGCAATCAGTGACGAGAGGTGAGAGGTCACCACCAAATATCCACTCATCCAGAACTTCAGAAAGATCTAAAGTTTTCTTCCAAACATATGTATTAATAAGTGGTTTAATTATTATGTTAACTATCTAAATTTATTTAATCTATGTGCTCAGAAGAGGAAATTACATTTAAAGTGACATCCTCAAAATTACTGAGAAAACCACTTTATTTCCCAAAATAATACTGTGGAACCAAAATAGTCAAACCCAACTTTTGTTGCAATACAATAATTATTTCTTACAGTCAATGATAATTTTCAGGTAAATTCATTCTTGATCTAACTCAAAAATTATTTAAAACAGTCAAATTTTAATTTGATGCAGACATCACTTATTTGTGTATGTTTACACGCGCTTTGGTGTTTTTTTTTTTTTTTTAAATAATGTGATATCAATTCATTAGTGACAAAGTATTTTTTATACATAAGGACACAAAAGCCATGCCCTTTTTCAGAAATAACGTTCAGAGTTACTGTTTTTCACGTTGTGCATGTAGACAATAAACTTCTTGTGATATGTTGGAAGTGGTAGATAATTTGACGTGTATGTGTTTAAGTCCACAGGGGTTGTGGGAGGTGGAAAAACATCTTGTGGCAGCCATAAATCAGTCACATACTTACACTGCTGGAATAAAATTAGTATTTATTTCCCCCTACCCAAATGTCTGCGAAGCTTAAAATTTCAGATGCAGCCCTGTCCAAGTCTACAAGATTGTGTTCATGGGCTCATTGTGCATAATTGTTAGGCTCATCCACTCTTAAAATATGCAGAAAATGACCTTTGGGCACTCCTTTTAGCTTTCAGCCATGCGAGAGTCTAGTTTCATCCAGTGTGTTTCTCTCGTAGTGTAATGCAGGACACTTTTCAGAACCACAGACGGAACATTTGTGACATAACGAGCAATAAATATAGTTACAAAAACATTTTGGCACAACATTTTAAAAGTCTGTGCACAGTGCACATTCCTTTTTCTATTAGTGAACAGTCTTGTTAGTTGAAAATTAAGCTTGGAACAAATAAAGTTGTCGTTCCTGACTGCATCCATGAACATTTTTATTAATGTCACCTTGAGTTCCTACAATCAACAACAACTTGGAAAATAAAAAAGACTAAATGAAAAGTGCCTGACAGCTCGACGTCTTACAAGCGATCAAGGTCAAACTTCTGAGCTCACACAGCCTCGGTGTTTTATGTCAGCTCTGCTGTTTGACCTTCCTCCGTTAGACCTTCTTGACAGAAGGGCAGCAGAAAAGACCAGGAACGATTGGCGCTGATCTTTCCCACTCAGGTCACACTCTTTGTTCAGAGCGATTGTTCTCTGTTCTCCTAGACTTTTTCTCAGATTCTAATGCTGCTGTTTTTCCTATCAGCTGCTACAGTTGATCAAGAGACAAATCTGTCCCAGGAAACTCACACAGGACATTCTTAAAATGGACTGTGAGTGAAAAACTGCAAAGATTTTTTAATTTGTTGCCATTCTTGAACTCTATAAAATTGTTTCCCAAGCCTCTCAGTTTTGGACCAACAAATTAACAGCAGCATAAGTTTTTGACCCCAAATATTAAGAAGTTACCGTATTTTTCGGAGTACAGGTCACACCGGAGTATAGGTCGCATTGCCCAATTATTACCAATAGATTGGAAAAATCCCTAGATAGGTCGCACCTACGTTTAGCTCTGCTGCAAATGTCTGCCACAGGAGCGCACAGAAAGGCTTTTAAGAAGATTAACACTTAAAAACAATTATTTGTTTGATAAAAATTATAGCAAATATGTGTCTGAGCTGAACGTTTCCTTAATAAATGAACGTAATTGTGAAATGAGCTGGATTTAAAAATTTGTTTCACCGAAAGTGATAAAAAGCCATATACAGTATAGGTCGCACCTGAGTATAGGTCGCAGGCTATGAAAAAATTGATAAAAAGGTGCGACCTATACTCCAAAAAATATGGTAAGTATGAAGATTGGCAATTAAACAAGGGGAAAATTGTAATACAAACAGCCCTAACAATTATATTAGTTTAATTCAATAATATATTTATTGTCATATATATACAGTATAGTTAAAAAAGTTTTTTTGTTTTTTTACATTTACTGTACTTTGATTCCTGGAGATCATCTGGAGACCCTTACTCAATATCTCAGGACCTACAGCAGAATCCTGACCTGAAATGCTCTTTTTTTTTTAAAAAATCAGTTATCATCACCTGTTGGTTTATTATCAAATGTTTATCAGTATTTTAATTTGTTTTTGTTTTTATATTCAAAGACATATTCCAGTTGAAAGATGAAAGGATCTTGGTGTAGAAGTGTTATGGCTTCAGGCACATTTTCTGCATGTTAGAGCCGCACTAACATGCTGTTGTTATAGACCACCAAATTCAAACATTGAATATCTGAATAATTTATGTACAATGATCCCTCTGTCTCGCCCTCTTTAGTGTCCAGTCTCCCATACAACTCATTGTACACCCTCTGCTTTGCCTTAGCTACTTCCCTCTTTGCTCTATGTCCCATCTCCTTATATTCCTGTCTCCTCTCTTCAGTCCTCTCACTGTCATATTTCTTCTTGGCTAATCTCTTTCTTTGAATGGCGTCCTGCACTTCACTATTCCACCACCAGGTTTCCTTATCATCCATTCTCTGTCCAGATGACACACCAAGTACCTTCCTACCTGTCTCTCTAATTACTGTTGCTGTAGTAGCCCAGTCACTTGGAAGCTCTTTCTTACCACCCAGAGCCTTTAACAGCTCGTCTCTGAATTTCTCACAACATTCTTCCTTCTTTAGCTTCCACCATTTGGTCTTCTTCTCTGATTTTACTCTTTTTCTCTTCTTCACAACAACAGTCATTCTACACACAACCATCCGATGCTGTCTGGCCACGCTCTCCCCTGCCACAACCTTACAGTCTCCAATCTCCCTCAGGTTTCCTCTTCTACACAGAATGTAGTCGACCTGTGTACTCCTTCCTCCACTCTTATAGGTCACTCTATGTTCCTCCCTCTTTTGGAAATAGGTATTGACTATAGCCATTTCCATTCTCTTGGCAAAATCCACCACCATCTGTCCTTCCTGGTTTCTTTCCTTGACACCAAACCTACCCATCACTTCCTCATCCCCTCTGTTTCCTTCACCAACATGTCCATTCAGGTCTGCTCCAATCACCACTCTTTCCTCCCTGGGAATATTCTCCATCGCTTTATCCAGATCTTTCCAAAATGCTTTCTCCTCCCCATCACATCTAGCCTGGTTAAAACCAGACCCTGTCCTTCACTTCGCTTCAGACTAGGGTCTGGGACCTCTCCATTTTAAAACGATTCTTGCTGGAGGCGTTGGCCTCTGCTGAGGAACAAAACCATTGGATATTTTGAACAGGGAAAGCATTCTGCTCCCTCCCCTCAGAGCCATGTATGGCTGCTCCCCGTGCTCTGGTGAACTTGACAACTGCTCCGCCTCCTGCAGCTTTTCTCTTGCTGCCGGCTGCCGCGCTGCAAATTCTGTGTTTATATGTTAATAAAACTTTTTAATAAAATACAATAAAACCATGGATCGCTGGTCCAGCTCACCAGAAGACCAGAAAATCTGATGGGACTCGGGCAGCAACGTAAAACCCGAGTTTAATTCTCGTGACAACCTCAGCCATTTCCTTGTTCATTTCAGCGGAGGGAGAGAAGGAGGAGGGAGCGAGCGATCACTTGACTTTTGGCCCAAAAAACAAAAGAAAACTCCAGATAAGGGATTAAGAAGGGGAAATTAATAAATTTGTGTCACATATAAAACAGTTCTGCATCGCTTTGCATCGCTTTGAATGAGAACATGCCGGTGCTCGCTGACTGCGCGCTGGCAGAGCCCTTTTATAGGGCTCTGCGCGCTGGGACAGGTGGGGGCGTGGGTTAGGGTCCAAAACTCCGTCCCTTCTGTTCTCTGATTGGTCCGAACAAAAATCTACCGGAGAAATGGTTGTTAATGAGAGAAGTCCCAGACTGTGCAGTGAAGGGAAATGAGAATTGAGCGGAGCTGTGCAGGAAGGTGAGGGCCAGGCTACATCACATCCGAGATGGACCGAGATGGTGTAGAGGCAGTGCAGCCGGCTCAGGACCAGAAGGTCTTGAGTTCGATCCCTGGTCACGGCATACCTCGTTGTGTCCCTGGGCAAGACACTTAACCCCGAGTTGCTCCCGGTAGGACAGGCAGCACCTTGCAAGGCCGTCTACCGCTACCGGTGTATGAATGTGTGTATGAATGGGTGGATGCAGGGGGGCCGCCAGGAATATTGGGCCCCATGACAAAAAAATCCAATTGGGCCCCCCTGCACAGCTGCTTTTGCCACATCTCTAGAATTTAACTGACAGTGGTGGGATGTAACTAAGTACAAATACTTTGTTACTGTACTTAAGTATATTTTTCATGTACAGTATTTGTACTTTACTTAAGTAGAATTAAATGTGGGTACTTTTACTTTTACTGCACTACATTTTACATAAAGTATCTGTACTTTCTACTACACTACATTTCTATAATGTGTTGAGTTACAAGTTACATTCACGTTGCAGCTTTTTGATTTGTCGTTAGTTTGAAAGTAACTGATGTTGAGAGAGGAGTTGGTCCACTGAATCACTGCAAAGTGGACAGGTAACATTAGACCTGCCTTCAAGAAGAGCTGGACCAGTGACGTATATTTTAGTATATATGTCATTGAGCTGGGAGCACCCACAGCACCACTAACACACACAAAATGGATTCCACTACAGAGATTCAGCCAGAAGATACACAACACCCAAGGCCTTATTGAAAGACTATTGAAATGTTATTGAAAGACTGTTCAGTACAGCAGGACAGATTCTCTCTCCCAAAAGATCCAGACTGGACTCAAAAAACTTTGAAAACCAACTTCTTCTGAACTTGAACAAGAAATTCTTGCTGCAATATTAAAATGTGTCAGTTCATGGGATGTTAGGAGACAAGAGATTTCTCCAAATGTCTCGACACTCAGGTCCAAGTTTTGAAAATGTTGTCAGGAAGTTAAAATATTCTTCACTATTGACCCATTACAAGGTTGACATATTTTAACTAGAGTTGATGACAAACTGCAGAACTGATCAGAACCTGTTCCTTTGTTAGGTCTAATGCTCCTTTTTTTCAGGCAGACAACTTTTACTTAAATGTGTTTAGTGCTGTTAAAATGACACATTGGTTTTGTTTTATGTTAAATAAAAACTTTCAAAGATATAATCATTCCTCTTTCTTAGTTTGCTTAATGGTATTTAACTCATCCCTGAAATTCTGATGCACAGAATCACAAGTCTAAGTGTGAACTGTGTCACAGAGTAAACACAATAAAAACATGTATTATCTGCAGCATTGTTCATTAAAATGACTCAACACTATTAATGTATTACAGAAAATATACATAGAGTATGTACACTTAATGGCATTGTAGACCACTGCATTAGGTAATACATTCAGCAAGTACTTTTACTTTAATACTTTAAGTATTTTTAAAAGCAAGTACTTATTTACTTTTACTTAAGTAAAAATATTAATATGGTTCTACTTTTACTAGAGTACATTTTTGTCTGTTTATTTGTACTTTTACTTAAGTACAGTGTTTGAGTACTTTCTCCACCTCTGCTAACTGATCCAGCAAAAGTTTTACATAAATAACATTAAAGGCTTGCTTCCTTTGGTCCAATACTGGTACTAGCACAATATTTACTGTTAGTGAATTGTACATGCAACCGTCTGCATAGAGTATGCAATTCACTATTTAAAGCAAGACATAAAAATGCACTAAAAGCCATATATTAATCTCTATTTTTATTGCACAAATTCAAAACAAAAAATTCTCTAAACATTCTTGAAAGATAAAAGGCACTTAAATATACATTTGTAAATTGTAACTACTATATAAAATTTACAAAAATCTACCTTATCGTGTATAACTTTACATTCAAATTTACACTTTACATTCAAATAACTTTACATTCAAATTTTATTGCACAAATTCAAAACAAAAAATTCTCTAAACATTCTTGAAAGATAAAAGGCACTTAAATATACATTTGTAAATTGTAACTATATAACATTTACAAAAATCTACCTTACATCGTGTATAACTTTACATTCAAATTAGATTAAAATATATTGTCATCATCACCTCAAATTAGTGAAAACAGCAGATCTATGAACAAGGTAGGAACAAACTTCTGGAAACCCAACATTTTCATGCCTCAAATATATCATTTAACAGTATCTGCCTCTTGTTCAGCCTGACTCACACAGAGCCCAGCGCCGAGCCTTCTTGCTTCTGACTGCACCAGCAGCGTCAAGCAGCTAGGAACATACCATTTCATGCAGATACAGGGGGGTGTTGTTAAATATGTTGATGTTTGCTTTGGGAGAGATAATATTTAGGTTTTACTGTTAAAACAAGTAAAAACAAAGCTACTACCATTAATGTATTATTATCAGGGGCCCACCACACCATGAAAAAAAAAATAAATAAAAAAAAAGCCCAATCTCGGGCCCCTTTCAGTCAAGGGCCCCTGGAATTGTACCAACTTTTACCCCCCATACGGCGCCCCTGGGTGGATGGTCGGTACTGTGAAGCGCTTTGGGGCCCCTCATAGGGGGCTGGAAAGCGCTATATAAGTAAGTTCCATTTACTATTTACATCCAACCTGTGGAGCATAACCACTGACAACATTTAGCATCAGACCTTCTACTTCAGGCACATCACCCTATCTGACACTCTCTTCACCTCTACTACATTCTTTGCCAACTCCTCCTTTATTCATTCATTCAACCTTTATTTAGGCAGGTTAATCTCATTGAGCCTCGATGACTCATTTACAAGAGAGACCTGTCTACAAACTAAAGAATTATGACAACAGACACAGTAGATTTTCCTTGAACAATCACAATAGACAAACATAAGAGAGAAATACAGATTTTTTTAACAAGTTAAAACAAAGATATCAAAGTAGCAAAACAGACAGATTATAAGGCAGATGTAGAAAATCAAAAACAGGAACATGTCTGCATTGGTTTTTGCCAGGATTCCAACAGATTCTTAAAGCCATTTAGAGAAGTCAAGGTCGAGATCTTCAGATCTTTTTGTAAGATATTCCATGAAGCAGGAGCGGAGTAGGAGAAGGCCCTTTTTCCAAGTTCAGTCCTCACTGACGGAACACTGCAGGTAATCATGTCCTGAGAGCGCACGCTGTAGCTGCACTCACGCAAAGACATGTAGGAGGAGATGTATGAGGGCAGCAGACCAAGAAGTGATTTAAAGATGAAAATGTACCAGTGGAAGAGTCTGTGTGAGGTTAATGATGTCCAGTTAACCAGTGAATACAGGGTGCAGTGGTGGGTATGATAATCACAGCCAGTTATGAATCTTAGTGCACCATGATAGACAACATCCAACATCTGCAGGGTGCTTGTAGGAGCATTCATGTAGATAATGTCACCGTAATCAATGGAGGGAAGGAAAGTCACAGATACAAGGTGTTTCCTAACATTCAGTGTTAGACATGATCTGTTTCTGAAAAAGAAACCCAGTTTAACTTTCAGTTTCTTTACTAGGTTTTCCACGTGGAGTTTAAAAGAGAGATGTGAATCGACCAGGATACCTTCAGGACCACCCCTACTCCATTTCTCTTTCTATCCACACCATGGTAAAACAGTTTGAACCCTGCTCCAATACTGTGAGCCTTGCTGCCCTTCCACTTGGTCTCTTGGACACATAAAACATCTACCTTCCTTCTCTGCATCATGTCAGCCACCTCTCTACCTTTGCCTGTCATTGTCCCCACATTTAGAGTTGCAACCCTCAGTCCTACATTCTTCACTTTGCTCTTCTCCCTCTGTCTCCTGACACATTTCTCTCCTCGGGGTCTTCGACTAACAGTAGTACAATTTCCACCAGCACCCTGTTTGTCAACAGCACCAGTGGCTGTCGTTGTTAACCCGGGCCTCGACAGATCCTGTATGGTTTCATTTTGATGAACTCGCATTATGGTTTTGGCAAGTGTTTTACATTTGATGCCTTCCTGACACAACCCTCACCATTTACCCGGGCGTGTGAGCTGCACAAGAGATACACTGGCTTGTGTTCTAGTGGCTGGATTCTCAAAACATCTAGGCTCAGAAGATCTTTAATACATAATGAACTATTAAACTAAATGAGTTTGTCAATGTCTGAGTGAAATGTAGACCGTATTTTTTTAACCTCTTATTCAACAATTTTTTGGAATTATTGTTGTCATCAACTTGTTTTTGTGTCTCTTGGCCTTTTTTTATTTGTGAGCTTTTGAGTTGTACTGATTGTAACATGTGTGTATTGTAAGGCTCGAGGGTGTGGACCCCAGAAAGAGTTTCTGCTACGGTAAAAACTAAATGGGAATTTAAAAAAATTAGAGAAGTAGGATTGCAAAGTGGTGTTTAATGCCTCTAAACTGTTTATTTAAAACTTGAGAAGGATGTGAGCTTTCATTAATGCTTTCAGCTTCTCTCTGTTTTCCTCAAGTAGATATGCAGTGCTTTGTTCGTGATGCTACAAAAAATACTTCACAACTATGAAATGGTTTGTTTAAATAAAATCAGTAAAAGTCAGTCAATGAACGAGTCAATGCACATTTTTAAAGAAAGGCATCATTTTGAACACCTTTTTACGTCGAATTTTCATTCAGATATTGGAGATAAGGATTTCATTTGGAGATGAGGATCAGGTGATGAGGTGTTTGTGTGTTTCTATGTTAGGTCTGCATTTGTGGGTGTGAACACAACAGTCCTACTTGCTCAGAGGTACATGTCTAAATATGGTTGATCCCGAGTGAACATGAGGGAGAAAGAGAGAGGTTAAGTTTGTACATGCTTGCAATTGAATATCCTGTGAGTGGGAGGCCTCCTCCATCGGCCGCCCACTGTGCAGCACATCCTGATGTGGAGGAAGTTAGCCATTGATTTGATCTGTGCGTGTGCATGCTTGTGTGCGAGAGGGTCTGTGTGGGCAGTAACACTATCTAATTCTACCAGCGAGGGTTGATGCATGATGTTTGGGAGAGATAGTGCAGCGAGGAGGTTTGATGGATGATTGTGTAAAAAAAAAACTCGCTGTCTATGTTGACAGTGTGTCTAACTGATAACAAGACTCTGCTGGGAAAAGAAAACTCAAGCTGGCAGGTTTGAAGTTATTAATGTGAGGTATTTATTATTTTGTGCTGCTCAGACACAACATTTAATTTAATTTGTTTGCTGCACTGTAGTTGATGCTAAAAGTCTCATTTCCTCTTTTGTATTGTTTTGAAAGAGGGACAAACTCTTATACTGACGTTTAAATTCTTACCACGTAACAGCTCTGATGCTTCCCATCGTTCTCACTAGATCGTAGATTGTTTTAACATTAATTTCACTATTTTAGTGAAAACACAAACCAGAAAAGCTAGAGTCCATTGTTAATTATGAACCAGTTTGGTGAACAGTATTTATTATATATTTATTCAACTGTTTGCAGGATAATGAAGACAATTTTTCATTTTCAAATTCTAAAATTATTTTTATGTGTTTTTTCTTCATAATTTTCTTTTTGTTTAATACAAATGCTTAGTAAGTGTTTAGCTGAGATTATTGGGTAACAGATTCATTTTGTTCTCTTGATACAGACAAAATTAATTACAAGAGTAGCTAATTAGAGTTAGAGAGGACACACTGAGATGGTTTGGACATGTCCAGAGGAGAGAGAGTGGGTATATTGGTAGAAGGATGTTAGAAATGCAGCTGCCAGGAAAAGGACAAAGAGGAGATATATGGATGCAGTTAGAGAGGACATGGAGGTAGTTGGAGTGAGGACAGAGGATGCAGAGGACAGAGTGAGGTGGAGGAGGATGACTCGCTGTGGAGACCCTGAAGAGGGAAAGCCAGAAAGAAGATTAAAATAATAATAATAAAAATACATATTAGCCTCCAAAAGTACAGAAGTTCAGACGTGCCATGACTAAACAAACTTGAGAATTTATACTGAGGGCAATTTTATTTTTTGTCTTGAATTGATTTGTCATATGTTTTGTCTTAGGATGGCTCTTAGAGATAAAACCAAGATCACCAAGTTTTGTGGTAAAAACACGTGTGCACAAGATTCCATGTAAAACACAGTTTGCCCTCTGGCCTGCACTGATGCAATGTATGTATTGTGTAACCATGTATGTATACGGTAATGTGAGTATTTTTTTCATTCATTCAACCTTTATTTATACAGGCTAGCCTCGTTGAGTCACGGGGACTCATTTACAAGAGGGACCTGTCTCACTCACACCAAACAACCATCCACTCTCACACTCACACCTAGGGTCAATTTAGAGTCACCAATCAGCCTAACAAGCATGTTTTTTGGTCTGTGGGAGGAAACCGGAGTACCCGGAGGAAACCCACGCATGCACGGGGAGAACATGCAAACTCCACCCAGAAAGGCCCCGGACCGGGATTTGAACCGGCAACCTTCTCGCTGAGAGGCAGCAGCTCTACCAGTTGTGCCACCGTGCTGCCCAATGTATACATGTATGTATATATATATGTATATGTATGTATATATATATATGTATATATATGTATGTATA
>JBBPBX010036548.1:0-16151 GCA_038048925.1 Garcialebias charrua | reverse complement strand
TATAAGCCTAACACTTCCCATGCTCTTGCAATATTTTAAACAATGTTTCTAAACTGTAAAGCTCTAAAAGAGACAGAATGTCAGCTAATAATATGTCAGCAAATCTCAGCTCCCTGCCTCCTCTGCTCTTTGCCACCTGAAAGCGCTCTTGGCCACGCCCACTTCTCAGCTCTGCACGGAGAACAGCTGATCAGCTGCAGCAGGAAATGTATCCTGCAGTGTGGGCTGTACAAAGATGCAGAAGGTGCTAAATACGTAACTGGGACCTTGAGTACACAATTTCATTCCACCTCATGTACCACATGTGATGGCAATAAAGAAACTCGAACTTGAATTTAACCCCCACCATCTGCTGCCCCGGGCGCCCTACATGGCAGCTCTCTGCTCCACACAGTGGGCTGTGGTAGCTTGGTGGTTGCATCAGGAAGGACAGCCATCTTAAAAACAATCACCAAGTCTTCCTGTGAGTCAGTTCACTGTGTGACCCCTGAAGAAGGGAGCAGCTGAAAGAAGAAAAAAGTTTTATAAGGAAGTGAATACGGGTGGGTGATCCTCGGGAGATTAAATTGTGAGTTCAACAATGTGATCTAGTGACCAGATAAATGTACCGAGGACAGATTCAGTGACAGATGACAGGAACCAAAACTCTTAAATTAAATAAAATGCACAGGAAAACGATGCTCTGAAATAAAATAATTACCGTTACGGATTTAAAAAAGCTGAACAAAAAGAAAGCATTGAACCCTAAAGTGTAACAGCAGCAGAATAAGTGAACCAAGTAAACACAAAACTGCTCTCAACTTTTATATGTACTGTATATTCATCACAACATAAAAAATTAGATTAATTTCAAATGTAAATTCTCATGGACATGCATTATTAAAATTTGGTCACAGTCTAGTTATCACATTTCCAAATAAAAACAACAAATTACCGTCATGCACAAACTGAAGACTTTCTCCAGCCTTAGGCTTGCAGCAGTCCAACTTATTATGAACAACTTACTAAAAGTATTCCTTTATTTACTACGCCAACAGAAAATCTGATCGTTGCTGCTAAAAGATACAATCTTCTTTTTTGGGGAAAACAATTTCAAACCCCCCGAATCAACAGAATACTCATCTGCCACATGATTTGCCCACAGCAGTCAGAGATAAGAGACGTCTTCAGGGTGTATCCGGAGACTCGGATGGAGAAACATTATTCACTTTATGACCTGTTATTGTGGCTCTGGTCATTTTAAAAACTCAACAATGCTTCCATCGCACATGAAATAGCATTTTAGAAAGTTTGCTTCCATCACATTTATACGTAGTTTGTAGTTATTTGTAGATGTGCGCTGTACGTTGCAATGAAATCCTTCAGAACATTATTTTAAGCTCAAAATATATTTTTCCTTCACGACTGATTTGCTTGATCAAGAATCAATAAATAAATATGGAGATTATATTTTGTACCACTCCTTATTCTCTCGTCATTTCAGACGATATCCCCTCCTGTTTATTTTCATAAAATGTCCCTAAATTAATATAATCCAGGGTTTCATCCTCGGATGGAGCTTGTCAACATTACAGATGTTGCCCTGCACATTTTCATTCTATTCCCTCCTAAAATAATAAATAAATAAATCCTCAAGTATTTTTTTCATCACATCTACTACATGACACTATCTCTAAAAACAATAAAATAATGACTGAACATGTGTGTACAACCTGATGGTTTAAAATTGTTGATTACTATCTGCCTTCTGATAAATCCAGGGGATTTTTTAATCTTCTGCTGTCCTCACTTGATTCTCACTCATTTTTAAAAAAATCAATAAATGCTCGCTATCTTTCACAATCCAGCGGTTTGTGTCATTTAGGAACAGACTGTCCTGTTTGTTATGTCCTTGCTGACTCATAAGACATTTTTATTTCAAAGAATCATTGGTGTTCAGAGTCCTGATGCAAGCTCAATAATTCTCTTTATTTATTTTCCTCGTTGGTATTAGACTTTTTAAACTGTAGATTAAAATGATTTATAATTGTACCAGTAAATGCTTCGTAGTCATAAATGATTCATATCATTACATTTTGTGCGTGAAATTTGAATTACTTTTAAGCAAGCACAATATATTGTGGATGTTTTACTGGAGGACACTTATAGGCTAACTCAGTAAGCCCTATATTAGCAATTGTCTAGTGGTCATGCAGTAAAATCATTCCTCAGCAATAGTCATTTGCTTATTTGCAAAGATCATTACTTACAACAATATACTACCATTGATCATTTCCCCTTTTGGAGTGCATTGCTAACATTTGAGTTTTCTGTCAGCGGATACTGTCACAATGAATCTATGAATCATAGACTTGGCAGTGATGACTTTGGTTGCTGGCACCACTGCTTCTGTAAAGGGAAGCTGCAGTATGGGCATGTTGGCACAGTGAGACGAATCTGACTGGTGTTGTAGCTTCCCATGAGTCACAGAACTGACAACACTCTTTTATCCTCTGTTTTCCATCATTTCTTCTCACCTTACACCTGGGATTTATCACAGCCCTGACAGTGAAAAAGAACTAGACTAAGCACGCTGGAACAGATAATTCGATCTTGAAATCATCCATTCATAAACAGATGTTACTTCCATAATGTGCTTCACTGTGTACGACTATCTGGTGCAAAAACACATGCATGTGAAATTATACAAAGTACACTGAGACATGTGATGCCACACTTTACTACACTGTGTAGGCAAAAATAAATATTAAGATATAAGTGGACTGTACTTATATAGCGCCTTTCTAACTTATCAAGACACGCAAAGGTCTTTACAACACAATCTGTGCCTCATTTACTCATTCATAGAGCATCTGCTAGATCTATACTAAGAAAAATCACTGCTTTATCACATTCATACACCGATGGGACACACATCGGAGGCAATGAGAGGTTCAGTGTCTTGCCCAGGGACACTTCGGCATGCGACTGCTGGTGGATTTGAACCCCCAACTCTTGCATTGGAGGACGATTGCTCTAACATTCAGCCACCTCCAAACTAAACAGCAAATTTGATATTGCATATCTCAGATATGTAATAAAAAATAAAACATCTTTATTTGGTTCTTTCTGTGGGCAGCTATGGCTGAGTGGTTAGAGTATACTGTATATATTTAAAAAAATCATTCATTCAACCTTTATTTAAACAGGCTAGCCTCGTTGAGCCACGGGGACTCATTTACAAGAGGGACCTGTCTCACTCACACCCAGGGTCAATTTAGAGTTACCAATCAGCCTAACATGGCTNGAGCACGTTCTCTGTCCCGTCTCTCCTAAATGAAGGCTTTCTTAACAATCCACTCATATGATCTATCATACATGTCTGCTCTGCAGTCTCTGTCTCCTCCTCCTCCTCCTCCTCCTCCTCCTCCTCCTTCTCTCTTTGTTATGGTCCCTGGAAGTTTATCAGTGTTGTTGCAGCAACATTTACTTCCTGGTCTTGACGAAGTTGTCGTCTTGTATTCTGGAAAGGTTTGTTGCAGGCACAAGCTTACGGTGGCCCCAAGGTGTAAATGAACAACATTTAAAAAAACGGAATTACATTTGAAAAAACACAACAAAAACACAACAACATTTGAAAAAACGGAATTACATTTGAAAAAACACAACAACATTTGATAAAAAGGAATTACATTAAGATAAACCGGAAGTAGCCAAAGCGGAAGTAGAAAACCCCAAATTACATTAAGCTAACCCGGAAGTGGCCAAAGCGGAAGTGGCCCGAATCACATTAGAAAAAAAACGGAATTACTTTTGGAAAAACCCAACAAAAACAACAAAAACACAACAACATTTGGAAAAACGAAATTACATTCGGGCCACTTCCGCTTTGGCCACTTCCGGTTTGGCTTAATGTAATTTGTTTTTTTCTACTTCCGCTTTGACCACTTCCGGTTTGGCTTAATGTAATTCCGTTTTTTCAAATGTTGTTGTGTTTTTTCAAATGTAATTTCGTTTTTTTCAAATGTAATTCCGTTTTTTCAAATGTTGTTGTGTTTTTGTTGTTTTTGTTGTGTTTTTTCAAATGTAATTCCGTTTTTTTTTTAATGTTGTTCATTTACACCTTGGTGCCACCGTACAAGCTTCACCTTAAACACCCTGACGGCCTTGAAAATACATGTAAATGTGACTTGTTTAACGTGTAAAATGACCAATACAGCAGCATTCAAATCCAACTCCAAGCGAAATATTGAACGGTGTAGCTATTACCTAAATGTAGCTAAACCTAAAATGTTCTAGAATCAAAAGTCCATTCTATTTTATCCACTTCTTGCTTTTCATTTGGGACTTTTGTGTGAATCTGTCAAAATGTCCACAAGTTCATGTGTAGTCGATTTAAAAAGCTTGAAAAGAAAAAGATTAAAAGAAACATTGAAGCTCTCCCATAGACAGACAGACAGAAATTCAGAGTAAAAGTTTAAAGTTTAGAACGCACTCACTGTCAGTATGTTTTAATAAAATTATCTTGTGATGGGAAATGAGTTGTAAATTATATTCTGTGCCATTTATAATCCTCACATTACATGTTGAGGTTGACTCTCAGCTACTACCACAGCTCAAACTCTGTTAATCTGACTAACACAAGGCTATTTTATCTGTCGTTTGTTTGACTGTGGCGGCCAACTTGAGTTTTATTCATGCCAGAATTTAATGTTTTAGATGAACATGCAGTGATTTCTTTTTCAGAGTTTTGTCCAAATTTGTCAAAAGATTCATGAGATATTTTACTGACAGGCAGTGTTGACTTGAATAGTTTAATTTAAATTATTTAAGCAAAACTATCACACAGTGTTTTGTGACTAACTCTTAGCTACACAAAATTTTAGTTGAAGAATTGTAAAACTGACACAGACATTTTTGTGTTTGCTTGTAGATCTTGAATTGACTTTAAAAAAATTATCACACCTGTTACAAACAATAATCCATGGATTGAAATATGACAAGTTTAAAATACCCTTCAGTTGCTGTTTTGAAGAGAATATTCAAGTAATAATGGAAGTCAATAATGGTTTGAATGCGCTCTGTGAATATTTGGGATAAAAACCCAAGTCCTAAAGCAGTGAGACACGCTGGGTTAAAGAAGACACAACTGTCCACCTTTTGATGTATGAACTACAGGGTTTTTAACGTTACAGTGAGAAAAAAGGGTTTGCTGATGTTCAACAAATGAAAGGTTATCGTACATGACATCCACTCCAAGTTAAACATTTTGTGTTGAAACCTTCAAAAACCATGAAACTTGATCTGTGGTTGAGTATAAGGTGAGACAGAGACAGTGGACAGCATGTCAGGGTGACGGCTGTCAGAACAGATCAGACCATGGCTGCAGCAGAAGCCCATCAGTCAGCGTGGACCCACTATCCTTGAAGGTGACCTGATTTCTGATGTGAGTCCCAACAGCAGGACCCATAAACACCTGCTGGAAGTCCAAACAGCTGTTTTCTCCAGATGCACCAGTGATCAGAAACCTGCAGTGTCACCATGATGATCATGTAAATTCATGGTTGCCAGCCAAAGACAAGCACATGTTGTACCTCACCATGTGCTTTAAACATTATTACAATGACCTTTTTATGACGTAAAATGAAATACAATTTGCCCTCGTTCATTGTCACCTGCCCCTGAAAGGAGCCGGTGGACAGTAGTTCACATGTTTGTGTGTGTGTTTGAATCAGGATATTTTGAACCACTTTGACCAGGATTGCCTCAAGCAAGTTTGAGAGTTTGAGCAGGCGGCGGGGGAGAGGGCGGACTACAGGAACCATCTGAGCACCATGGTTGATCTACAATGAGAAGGTGCTATTTATAAGACTGAGTTTGTTGCAGCTCCTCGGACTGAAGAAGTCTTTAGGATAAAAGATGAAACGTTTCAACAAGAATAAACCATCCAGACCTGACTTACCTTTGTTAGATTTTTCTACCTGGATTACTGAGCATGAATCAGGCTGAGTGTGAGCACCTACCTAGTGAAGATCTAGTCCTTTTGGGGACTGAAGACCCGTCCTAATATGATAGAACACCATTTTTGAGGTGTTAGGTTCAAGACTAAAGTGTGCATTGAGGATGGGTCAGGCTACAGAAATAACTGGAAATGAATGGAAGTCAGTACATGGTCCCTGCCATCTACACTGGAGTCTTACCACAGCACCTTCAGTCGTTGACTGGGCCCACCGAGGTGCTGCACAGAACAACACAGGAAGTCCTTCCTCCCTGTGACTTTCAAACTTTTCAACTCCTCCCCCTTTCTGCACATAGGACAATAAAATTAATCCTGCACCACAATAAACACTTTAATGTTTCTGTCTGCACCTGTTTAGAACTTACCGCATTTTCCGCCTGATAAGTCTCACCTCTCTATAAGTCGCTTTGTCCAATTGTTGGCAATAAATTGGAAAAAGCCATAAACGTGTCGCACCTCTGTTTAAGTCGCATCTATTATGCGTCACCGCTACGCGACGCGTCAGTGCGTCATTTGCCCTGCTGAGCATGCACGGAAGGACTTTACAAGATTAACACGGTAAAAACAATTATTTGTCTGCTGAAAATTATAGCAAAGATGTGTCTTAGCTTAACCTTTCCTTAATAAATGAACGCAATTGTCAAATCAGCTAGATTTAAAAAGTAGTTTCGCTCCCGAGTGGGACCGCAGCATTTTCTTTGAAATTTAGCAAAATAAACGCTTAAAAATATATATTTCTTAGCTGACATTATAGCACAAGTGTTCCTGAGCTTAACCGTTCCTTAATAAATTCACGAAATGGTCAAATCAGTTGAATTTAAATTGTTTTGCTTTGACGTCTTCCAAACCGTCGCGTGCGCTGCAAAAATAAATTATAAATAAATCGAATTTTAGCTCAAATGTCTCATACATCTAACAGTTTGTAAATGTCCATGTTGTGATTACTTTCTGTAAGTTTGATAAAAAAATATGTCCGTTAGTTCATGAGTTATTTAGATAAATACTCTACGGAAAAACAACAAGCTAACAACTGCATATTTACGAAGCTAAAATATTGAATTTTATCTCAAACAATTCCAACAGCTAACAGTTTGTATATGACCACAGATTAATTACTTTCTGTAAGTTTAAAGAAAATCTGTCCGGTAGTTCATGAGTTATTTAGATAAATAGTAACCGTTTTTGCTAACAAACACAGCTAACATACCTCCAGAGCAGGAGGCCGGGCAGCGACAGAGTGTGTCCGACCAGAGGAGGCTGCCTTCGGACACATGAGGTGGGAACGGTCGGTGTACCCTAGCGGCCGAAAGTGGTACTGCGCCATTTTTTGCCAAAATGAAAAACGGTCATATCTGAGCCAAAAATTGGTCTAAAAAATATGGCGGAAAATCCATAAACACGTCTCACCTCTCTATTAGTCGCAGGGCATGCAAATTAGACAAAAAGGTGCGACTTATAGACCGAAAAATACGGTACTATAGTGCATGTTCCTTTGTACTGAAACTCTGGCACAACAATTTCCTGTGGGATCAATAAAATTCTATCTTATCTTGTCTTATCTTATCTTATCTTGTCTTAATAAGGATAGAAACACAAACCTTTGTGAGTGTCTGTGTGTACATGTTTGTTATCAACTTATAAACTGCTTGAAATAATTTTAATGGAACTTCCAGGAACTAATCATTAGATGTACACCTACAACAGATTATCTCAAGCGTCAACCCAATTCAAGATGGCCGCCACATCCATGGAATTTTAAAACATAATACAGGTTTAAGCTCAGTCAGTTATTTAGGTATTGATCTACAGTTTGGTGTTGGAGTAGCTGAGACTGACCCCCAACATACAATCTGAGTGCTAGCAGATTTAACATCTTTAAGATTTTGCTATTAGGCATTGGGAGTCAACTCTGTCTGTCTGTTAGCAAAATGTTTCATGTTAGCGAAACTGTCAGGATATGATCATTGGATGCACTTCTTATCACTGCTTAGCTTCTGGAACCAACCCATATTAAGATGGCCGCCACAGCCAACAAACCTTGTGAAACTCAAAAACAGCTATAACCCAGTCAGTTTAAAAGATGCTGTGCTTAATTTTGGTGTGGTTGTAGCTGAGAGTCAATGACAACACATAGCCTATGTTCTTCTCATTGTGCTTTGAGATTTTTGCTTTGCTTCAGGATTAACTTTTGGCATCAACTCTGTTTGTCTGTTAGCAAAATATTTTATAAACTACTGAATGAATTTAAGTGAAATGTAAGAAAATTACTTACTGGATTTAAATCTAAAAGTGATTAACTTTCGGAGTCAATGCAATTCAAGATGGCTACCACAGCTAGTTCACGTTTTCCAACCCTAAAGTGGCTACAACTCACTAAATGTTACAAAAATTATTTAAAATTTGGTATGGTTGTAGCTGAGAGTCAAAAAATACTTTGGATATGACATCTCGCAGTAATGAGATCACGACAAACATTTTTTTAAAAGTTTGACCAAAATGACTTTATCGCTAACATTTCTCACAAGATGATCTTCAAATCTTCAACTAAAACTCTGGCATGAGACAAACTAGGCGTTTAATTCCTCTGTGAATCGACTGGAAATCAAGAAATTGGTGCAGAAATAAATGTAAAACAATTTGTCATCCACTGAAATACACTTTATTTTTTAAAAACCGTCAAGAATAAACTGCTGCAAAAACAAACAAATAAACATAATTTTAGAAGAACCATCAGCAGAACCACTTTAAATGAAGTATGTCACCTTCTAAACATAATAAATCTTGAAATGGTATTTGTTATATTTCTGTGCACTTTATATTAGAATCATAAAACCACTATAGCTAATCTTTCCGTCACCTCCGTGGACATGTTGTCATCATTGTTGCGTAATGCAGATCAGTGTGATGCTGTAACTCTTCAAACTGGCATCCTCTGAGTTATTGGACTTTAATGCAGGTCCGTGTCATGGGTATGAAGAAAGCGAGTGATTCAGCCGGGAGTCAGCAGCGGCACAGCGTGTACCAACACAGTCTGGGAAAAAACAAGGAGCAGCGTTAAGTGAGAGGCACACATGAGCTATTGTTCCATTGTTTGATAAGGAATAACAAGAATACAAAGAATTTCCAGCCCCTGTCTCCACATAGGAAGGGAGGCTGTGCTCCTCTTCAAAATGACTTTCCCAACGACGGCTTCAACTTGTGAGGCTCAAAATCTTTATTTTCTCCGATGTGACCCTTGACCTCTCCGCTGAGTTATGACTGAGCGGCTCAACCTAAATGTTGAGCTTTGATTTACTTTAACTGGGGTAAATGGAAGAGAGCCACCTGCATCATGAAGGACCCCTCTCACCCAGCACACACACTTTTTGCCCCTCAGGAAGGAGGTTAAGGAGCATTGAGTGTAGAACCACTAGACTGAGGAACAGCATCTACCCTACGGCTGTTAGACTCATGAATCTCTAACCAGGATATTGACTGTGAAAAATCACATCATGTTGCTGCTGATCTGTTTCATGTTGCTGCTGATCTGTTTCATGTTGCTGCTGATCTGTTTCATGTTGCTGCTGATCTGTTTCATGTTGCTGCTGATCTGTTTCATGTTGCTGCTGATCTGTTTCATGTTGCTGCTGATCTGTTTCATGTTGCTGCTGATCTGTTTCATGTTGCTGCTGATCTGTTTCATGTTGCTGCTGATCTGTTTCATGTTGCTGCTGATCTGTTTCATGTTGCTGCTGATCTGTTTCATGTTGCTGCTGATCTGTTTCATGTTGCTGCTGATCTGTTTCATGTTGCTGCTGATCTGTTTCATGTTGCTGCTGATCTGTTTCATGTTGCTGCTGATCTGTTTCATGTTGCTGCTGATCTGTTTCATGTTGCTGCTGATCTGTTTCATGTTGCTGCTGATCTGTTTCATGTTGCTGCTGATCTGTTTCATGTTGCTGCTGATCTGTTTCATGTTGCTGCTGATCTGTTTCATGTTGCTGCTGATCTGTTTCATGTTGCTGCTGATCTGTTTCATGTTGCTGCTGATCTGTTTCATGTTGCTGCTGATCTGTTTCATGTTGCTGCTGATCTGTTTCATGTTGCTGCTGATCTGTTTCATGTTGCTGCTGATCTGTTTCATGTTGCTGCTGATCTGTTTCATGTTGCTGCTGATCTGTTTCATGTTGCTGCTGATCTGTTTCATGTTGCTGCTGATCTGTTTCATGTTGCTGCTGATCTGTTTCATGTTGCTGCTGATCTGTTTCATGTTGCTGCTGATCTGTTTCATGTTGCTGCTGATCTGTTTCATGTTGCTGCTGATCTGTTTCATGTTGCTGCTGATCTGTTTCATGTTGCTGCTGATCTGTTTCATGTTGCTGCTGATCTGTTTCATGTTGCTGCTGATCTGTTTCATGTTGCTGCTGATCTGTTTCATGTTGCTGCTGATCTGTTTCATGTTGCTGCTGATCTGTTTCATGTTGCTGCTGATCTGTTTCATGTTGCTGCTGATCTGTTTCATGTTGCTGCTGATCTGTTTCATGTTGCTGCTGATCTGTTTCATGTTGCTGCTGATCTGTTTCATGTTGCTGCTGATCTGTTTCATGTTGCTGCTGATCTGTTTCATGTTGCTGCTGATCTGTTTCATGTTGCTGCTGATCTGTTTCATGTTGCTGCTGATCTGTTTCATGTTGCTGCTGATCTGTTTCATGTTGCTGCTGATCTGTTTCATGTTGCTGCTGATCTGTTTCATGTTGCTGCTGATCTGTTTCATGTTGCTGCTGATCTGTTTCATGTTGCTGCTGATCTGTTTCATGTTGCTGCTGATCTGTTTCATGTTGCTGCTGATCTGTTTCATGTTGCTGCTGATCTGTTTATGTTGCTGCTAATCTGTTTCATGTTGCTGCTAATCTGTTTCATGTTTCTGTGTTCATTCGTGCTCATCTGTTCACACAAACTCATGTTCATGCTGCTGTTCGGCGTATTGATTTTGTACCATTAGTGCTTATCTTTTTTTAATCTTAGTTCATATCCTAGATCTTATTACAGGTATTCTTTTACATTTTAATACTTTTGTTGTTTATAACTGGGACCCTGCGTACTAGGGGTGCAGGGAAAAAATCAATTCGTCAAAGAATCTAGATTCTTAGTCCTGGCGATTCAGAATCTATTCTAAAAGCCCCAAAATCAATTTTTCTTAAACATTAAAACCCAAAAGATAAAGAAAATAAAACCATATCTCATAGTATATGAAAGAATACATAAAATGAAAGGTGGCAGAAAGAAGAAGAAATCTTATTTTATCTGCCCCTTTTTTCAAAAACAAAACAAGTTCAAACAATCAATTCAAACAATAATCTTCTATAAGTAACAGAGCAAAAAGCTAACCTAATACTGGTTATTTAAGTTACAGAATTTAATGCATTCCTGTATTATTTGTTCCTATTTTTGGTATAAATATCAAACGATGCAAAAAATTTGATACAATAAGGAACCTAAAATTATTGTTTTAAATAAATGTTCTATTTGTTTACATTGTTGTTTAATGTTTTCAGTTTAAAATTATTGTTTTAAATAAATGTTCCATTTGTTTACATTGTTGTTTATTCTTTTCAGCTTGTCAGTTACAAAACTGAAACTAAATTTATGACCATTTTAATAGAAAAATCGTTTCTGAATCAAAAATCGTTTCTGAATCGAAAAATCGATTTTGAATCTAATCGTGACACCAAAAATCGGAATTGAATCGATTCTCCAGACACTGAGAGATTCGCATCCCTACTGTGTACAGTACACAGTTTTGTTCCACCACTTGTACCACATGCAATGCGAATGACAAATAAATAACCTTCGACTTTGATGATGATCCGGTGACAATTGGAT
Source organism: Garcialebias charrua (assembly GCA_038048925.1). Taxonomy (NCBI): domain Eukaryota; kingdom Metazoa; phylum Chordata; class Actinopteri; order Cyprinodontiformes; family Rivulidae; genus Garcialebias; species Garcialebias charrua. Next base: position 4,291 of record JBBPBX010036548.1, on the reverse strand, counting down.
GGGTCAAAATGAGGATAAAGCTTCACGACTATGTTCAGCAGTTACATCCAGTGGTGTAGTCTACATTTTTGCAGTGGGTATACTGTGCTTGGATACCAAAGTACTGTACACCGGTTAGTACAATGTAATCATCAATGTATTTTGATTTTTAAGCTTATTGAACGTTTCCAAATGTCTCTGATGCTTATGCTTGAATAAATGTACAACAACAAACAGTTGGCGTTGTATTAAAACATTTTATAGATTTTATATAAAACAGTATCAAAGTAAAACATGTTCAAGTATTAAGTAGTAAGTGCAGAATTGCAGTATACAATAATTCACTGCATAAGCGAATGTAATAAACAAGCGCTACTGAAATTCTTAATCTTTTCTAGTGGCTATACTGTACTCCGTGTACCCGCGTATCGCGTAGACTACACCATTTGTTATATCCCATTATCTCGTGCCCAGCTGAGACATGTCTGTTTGCTTTATGTCTGCATTCGAGACAAGAATAATTGTTCCTTAGATCTGCAGATTGTCACACAGCAGCTTTGGACAAAGAAAACTAATATCGAGTCTCCTAACGAGTCATCCGTTTTCACTTTTTGAGTTCATTAGCTGAGAGGATAAATCAGCTCTCCCCTGATCTCTCACTCCAAAGTGCCATAAATATCTTATCAGTCACAATACTTCAGTTATTAATGCTCCTTGCTCGTGCTTTATGTGCTCTGCATGCACTTCAAGAGAGCCAGATAAGTGAAGGGTCTATGTGTTTTTGGGCTTCCTGTCTGCGATGACATGAAAAGCAGGATCTTGGTCCAAAAGCCTCGTGGTATCATTGAGTAAAGTCATTATGTAGCAACACCTGGTGTGCAAGCGGGGCCACCTTTCCTGAATGCCTGGACAGAACCCAAAGTACTGAGATAATATGGAGGGAGGGCGGCAGGAAGGATGTTTAGGAGGATCTGACCTTCCTTTCATTTTTCTCATTCCTCTGTGCCTTTTCACTGCATCTCTCCTCCCTTCCTCCTTCCATCCTCACAACTATTTCCTTCATTCCTTGTCATTTTTCCACCTCTTGTGCACCTTTTGTCTTGTAAAAAAAAAAAAAAACTTTCCTCTGTATTTTTGTTTGCTCCCCTCACGCGCAGGACTTTAGGTCGGCGGTGACAGAGGCAGTGGAGGAGGAAGGGGAGCCGGTGCTGGATGAGCAGAGGCTGGGGGAGATACTAGGAGTGCTGCCGCAGGTCTACAGCCTCCACAGCAGCATCCTGGCTGAGCTGGAGGAGCGCATTAGTCTCTGGTAACATTACCTCTGCTCAGGCCAACAGCTGCAGCATACACTGGATTCTTCTTTTAATAACTCCTAAAGATCTGTGGAGGATGGATGTGGATTAAAGATGGTGGTTGATTCTTCGTTAAAGCTTTAATTATTACTCTGCTGATTTAAAACACAAGAACTGATATCAGTCTTGAAAAGCAGCTTGTCCTGCCTGACTTTTATTTTAGCAATTTGGTTGTTTTTTTGGGGGATAAGCCTAAAAATAATTTATTTGTGATTTAAAAAAAAATATTTTAAACTTTATGCAGATTTTTACGGAAGAGCAATGCATTCACCAAATAAATAAAAAATTGACTCAGGATCGCATAATTATGAGATCAGGATCTCATAATTATGACATCTTATCTCATAATTATGACATCTTATCTCATAATTATGACATCTTATCTCATAATTATGAGATATTATCTCATAATTATGAGATACTATCTCATATGTATCTCATAATTAGATAAGATGTCATAATTATGAGATAGTATCTCATAATTATGAGATAGTATCTCATAATTATGAGATCAGGATCTCATAATTATGAGATAATGAGTCAACTTTTTTTTTTTTTGGTGAATGCAATGCTCTTCCGTAGATTTTTGGGTGGAAAAGTGAAAAAACTAGAACATTCTCACAAAATTCACTATAAATTAAAGTCAATTTTGATGCAGAACAATTGACTAGATTCACAAAAAATGCGGCATTTATTGCAAGCAAATACTTTATTCAGTAAATGATTTATATACATTTACATTAAAATTTGAGAAAACGTTGCTTTGAAAATGGGATAAAAACGAGCATTTTAGTGTTTTTAAGTTCGTTCCACGTGTTCAATTTTGGATTTTTAGATGGAGAATTTCACCTAAAATAATTGTGTACTTTAAACAAATCATAGAAAAGAAGTTGATCAGTCATCTTTGTCATCACCAAGGGAGGAGAACCAGAAGATGGTGGATGTGATCTTGAGCCGCCGGGAGGACTTTCGGGTGTTTGACACCTACATCTCTGAGTACGATCGCAGCATGTCCTTACTGGAGGAGAGCTGCAGGAACAACTCCACTTTTGCCAACATTGTCAAGAAATTTGAGGTAAACAACAGAGAAACTAGTACCTGTGGGAAAAATGTATCTTGTCTTTGTTACAGTTTGTGGAAGTCATGTTTTGATGCCCAAAGAAGGAAGAATTTAGTGTAAGAGTCTTCTTTAAAATATAAACCAGAGCAGGGCTTTTCAACTGGCGGTCTGGGGGCTAAATCAGGCCCACATATAAACTCAGTTTGGCTCAACAAAGGGTTAATATGAAATAAATCTAGATTTTAAACCATAAAACAAACTTAATGACAATAACTTCTGGATGACCAGCCTCTGAGCTCTTGGCTTTAAGTGCGGGCCCACTGAGCTATTTGTATGTATAAGTGCTATGTGCTGTCATCATTGTATGTTTCCATACAATGAAGAAATTAGTTCTCTGCATTTAACCCATCACACCTCAGATACTGTACACCCAGGTTGAGCAGTGGACAGCTATAGGCGCCCGGGGAGCAATTAGGGATTACCGGTAGATGTCTTGCTCAAGGACACCACAACGTGTGGGCATGTCAGGGAGTTGAGCTGCAGCGTTCTGGTCCCAAGCTGGTTGCCCTACCTCCACACCATCTTGACCCCTTTTAGTTGAATAGCCCTGAACTAGAGGATGTATTTCTACACAAGTTTAGATCTTAGATTTTCTTTTGATGCTTGTTTTTCTGGATAGATCTTCAGAGCAGACCACATCTAGTGGTAAAAAAGTATTGCAAGCTCAATCATCCAGGTAGATAACAACAACAAAAAAAGGATGAATCTTGTCATCTGGACCAGTTTCTTTAAGGGAGAAATGTTTCATCTCCCATCCAGAGGACTTCCTCAGTCTACAGCCTGCCAACCAGATCTGACCCATAAGTAGCCTTCACTGCTGTGCTTCAAGCCAACCTCCTGTTGGAATCCCTGAAACAGGCTTTAAACATGTGCAAACAGCGCACCCTGTCCAAAACAATCAATCATCATGAACTGCAGTAAAATGTTTTAAGCCAGGCGGCCAACTTGCTACCTATGGAACAGATCTAGTTGGCAGGCCATAGACTGACAAAGTTCTCTGGATGGGGGACGAAATGTTTCTCACTTAAAGAAACTGGTCCAGATGACACGATTTAACCTTTTTTGTTGTGATCTGCCTGGATGATTGAGCCTACAACCTTTTTTCTAAACCACTTTGGCCTTGGTTGTCCTCAGGCTGTTTCTGTGAGTAGCAAGTTGGTCATCTGGTCTAAAACATTTGATTGTTGTACATGATGATTGATTGTTTTGCACGTTAATGGAGCCAAGATGGTCTAGTGGCAGGGCTTTTGACTACGGACCCGAAGGTCGCAGGTTCGCGTCCCGGCCACTACCCAGCTTGGGGTGTCTATGAGTGCACACCTATTTCTCCAGCTCCCTGGGCGCTTTCAGGCTGCTCACTGCACCACCTGGTAGGTGGTTGGGTTAAATGCAGAGACGAATTTCGTCTGTGTATGGGAACATACGCAGATGACAGGAAAAGACATTATTATTATTATTATTATTATTATTAAAATCCTACTTCTGAGATTGGCTTGAAACACAGCAGTGAAGGCTATTTATGGGATAGATCTGGTTAGCAGGCCATAGACTGAGGAAGTCCTCTGGATGGGGGACAAAACTTAAAGAAACTGGTCCAGATGACATGATTGAACCTTTTTTATGCACATCAAATGGTATTTTTGTCACCCAGAAGCCACTGGGAGATGATGGTCTTTCTGCTCCTCTTCATGGACCTGACCTTTTAACTGCACGTTTTGTAACCCCGCAACAACAAATACGGTACTCAACCCCTGCCCGGTGTGTATCTCTTTTGCTCTGACAACAGGGATTTTAGATGTGTTGGAGACAGGCTCAGCTTATCATCGTCACAACTATAAAC
>JBBPBX010036547.1:0-31422 GCA_038048925.1 Garcialebias charrua | reverse complement strand
CAAGTGTCAGGAATATTAGGGTTAAAGTGATGCAATTTAACTGGAGTGATGTATTGTCTAGACAGCCATTTGTATTGTAGTAATTTGGAGTTTATGTTGGCGGATTGTTTATGAGTCGAGGTACAGGCTTCAGACCACTCCTCACTCGACACACTCTCACCCAAATCTGTTTCCCATGCCTTTAAAATGTTGACCGAAGATTCTTTAGATTTGTCAACAAACAGGGAATAGAGACGAGACACCTGCCCTCCTTCATCTAGATACTTTATGATAATATCCTCTAATGAGGACAAAGAGGGTATTTCAAGATTATTTTGTTGCTTGGATAAAATAAAACTCCGGATTTGAAGATATTTATAGAAATGTTTTGTAGGAATATCATATTTGTTTTTAAGTTCTTCGAATGACATAAATACTTTCCCCGAGAAAAGATCAGAAATCTTAGCTACCCCCTTTACAGACCAGAGCTTGAATCCTGGATCTGCTCTTCCTGGACCAAAATCCCTGTTGCCAAAAATGGGTGAGAACTGGGATAGATATTGCCTTTCTCCCAAATGATCAAGTACTTTTTGCCAAATAAGTATCGTATTTTTCAGAAAAGGGTTTTTTGTTTGTTTGATAAGCTTTTTCCTGTCTGATGAATACAAGTATAAGTTTATAGGGATAGAGATCAGCTGTGACTCAATTGTAACCCACGCTGGGGGATGGCTAGTAATAAAGTAAAACATAGCTGCCCTAATCTGAGCTGCCCAGAAATACCATAATAAATTTGGCAATTGCAAACCTCCTCTGTCATATGGCAAATATAATAGAGACAATCTCAATCTCGGACGCTTACTACTCCAGATGAAATTGGAGAAAGTTTTATTTATCTCCTTAAAGAAGGAGGGAGGTGGAGAGAGTGGAATCGATTCGAAAAAATATAAAAATTTTGGCAATATTGTCATTTTTATAATATTAACACGACCAATTAAGGAAATGGGCAGTTTGGACCATCTTTCTATTGAATGCATAACTGATTCTATAAGGGGGTTATAATTAGTTGGAATAATATCGTTTATTGTAGGAGTAACTTTAACACCTAAATAGGTAAATCCTTGTTTTGACGCTTCATATGGAGTAGAAACTGGGGGATTGAGACGTTCTTTTTCTGATAAGTACATTATTTCAGATTTAGTGTTATTTATCTTATACCCTGAAAAAAACCCAAAGGACTTAATTAACTCATTTATTGTGGGCATGGTGTTCCCCAACTTAGAACAAAACAATATTATATCATCTGCATACAGGGCTATACGATGTTCCAAGTTCCCTATTCGTATACCAGTTATTTTATCATGTTTGCGAATTGCCATAGCTAAAGGCTCGATGGCCAGCGTGAACAACAAAGGAGAAAGGGGGCAGCCTTGCCTTGTCCCTCGTTTCAATTTAAAGGAAGATGAAGTCAGACCATTGGTTAAAATTTCCGCTTGTGGGTTCGAATATATTAATTTTACCCAACTAAGAAATTTCCCTTTTATACCAAACCGTTCCATAACAGCAAACATGTATTGCCATTCTATCCTGTCAAAGGCCTTCTCTGCGTCCAGTGACAGGATAGCATTGTCTGGGACTTCATATTTCTCAAAAATTACATTAAACACCCTTCTGATGTTATGAAACCCCTGTCTACCCTGCACAAAACCATTTTGATCAGGGTGGACCATCATGGGTAGAAGTGACTCTAACTTCTTGGCTAAGACTTTACATAAAATTTTAACATCATTATTAATCAGAGAAATTGGCCTGTATGAGCCACACTGAGTTGCAGGTTTACCTGGCTTCAAAAGTAGGGAAATTATAGCTGTATTAAGTAAAGGAGGTAGAGACCCTTTCTCAAAGGCTTCTTTATACATGTCAAGCATGGGAGGTATCAGTTTAGATTGAAAAATTTTGTATATTTCAATTGGAATTTCATCCGGCCCCGGGCTCTTCCCACCTTTCATGCTTGTTATAGCCTCAGACAATAATTGTGTATCGAGCTCAAAATCAAGTGATTTTAAGGATTCGTTATCTACGGGAGTAAATTCTAATGAATCTAAGAAAGCATTTTGTGCCTGGGGAGCTAGGTCTGAGTAGTCTGAGCTATATAGTTTGTAGTAAAAATTTGAAAATGTGTTGTTTATTATTTTTGGGTCAGATGATAACTCCCCCTCAACTGTTTGAATTGAGTTTATTGCTTTATCTGATTGTTCCTGTTTAATACGCCAAGCCAACAATTTACTGGCCTTTTCACCTTGTTCAAAATACGACTGTTTCAATTTCATTAAACTTTGAATTGCTTTATTTGTAGATAGCATGTTATATTTAGCCCTTAACCTAAGAAGTTCTGTATTTAATTGGGTTGAAGGATTATGAAATAGTTGTATTTCAATGCTTTTAATAGATTTTTCAAGTTGTTCCAATTCTTGTTTATTGATTTTATGCTTAAAGCTGGTAAAACTAATCATTTGGCCTCTTAAATATGCCTTAAAGGCCTCCCATCTCACAGATGCTGAGGTTTGGTGAGTGTTCAATTCAAAATACATATCTATTTTTGTTCCAATAAAATTTATGAAATCTGGGTCCCTAAGCCAAATAGATTGTAGACGCCACTTTGGTGAAAAGGAAAGATTAGGAACCTTAAGGTGGAATGAGATCGGAGCATGATCAGATATTACTATACTATCATACCAACTGGTTGTAATATGTGAGACCAAGTCAGCTGAGACTAGAAAGTAATCGATTCTTGAAAATGTTTGACAAGTACTAGAATAGCATGAGAAAGACGACTGATTAGGATGCATATTTCTCCATAAATCAACCAAATTGAGATCTTTCATATAATTAAGTAACTCTTTCCTTGTTTGAGCATGAGAGGTGTCTTTGCCTGTAGATCTATCTAGCGTTGGTATGAGCGTACAGTTGAAATCACCTCCAATAATGTACCCTCCAGGTAGCAATGCTACGGATAGAAACAGGTGTCTAAAGAAAGCAGGATTATCATCATTAGTCCCGTAAACATTAACCAAATTTAGTTTCTCCGATAAAATCACACATTGTACGACTAGATATCTGCCAAATCTATCCTCATTTACTTTGATGAGTTGGAATGGCACAGAACTGTGGACTAATGTAATTACGCCTCTTGAATGTGAGCTAAAGGAAGTAGAGAAAACCCTACCGTGCCATCTTCTCCTCACTCTAATAACATCATCAGGAGTTAAATGAGTCTCCTGTAGGAAAACTATCTTAGCCTTTAATTCTTGAATCCTTTTCATCACCTGTTTCAGTTTAACAAGTTTATTCAGACCTCTCACATTCCAAGAGGTAAACTGAAGGTCAGAGGCCATCAAATGATGAACAAAAAGATTACAGTTACGTTATGTGCATTCAAGAGTAAGCTGCAGAGGGATAACGTGACAAATAAAAACAAAAAAGAGTAAACACAACAAACAACAATTAAACAATAAAGCGTAAATCCCCAAACGAAGTACGCCCACCCACCCCACTGAAAACACTTCCCAAGGAGCCGCCAAAGCTCGGCCATGAAGCCCTGCTGGGCCACCCCGGCACTCAAGATGGCGAGGACCAGCGTCTAGACCACCCCCATCAAACCGCAGCCCCCAGAGGAACAGTAGATATAAATAACAACCAATAAACTATAGTAAAAATAAACTCAAACTTGCATGTGCAGTATTAACCTTGGTTAATTCAACCGTGTTGTATATATTAACCATGTATACGTACCCATGTACACACAGAATGCAGACACCTTAATAATAACCTGTACAGTATAAACCATCAAGCCAAAGAACTGAAAATATATGTTTTAACGATACGCTTAGCAATATGTGATCTTATTTGCATACATTGTGAGAAATAATTAGTCAATATCACATATTTTGTTTGCTGCTCCACAACAAAGCAGCTACAAAATCAAAAGAGATACTCCACAGGTCAGTTTGTCTCTATCGCACCTCAACCTAGTCCGTGACCAGATCTCGCTCCTTCTTAAGCTGCTCAACGAAGGACTCAGCTTCTGCTGCTTTATCAAAGGAGTATCGTTTCTTCTTGTAGGTCACCAAAAGCATGGCCGGATGAACAACACCGTAGCGCAGCTCCGGTACCTCCTTGGAAATAGAAGCTAGATCTTTCTTTACTTGGTCGAATAACTTGCGCTTTTTCATAAGCTCGGCAGAGACGTCTGGGAAGAACATCACTCTTTTATTCTCCAAGTATATCTCTCCCTTCGCCCTGGCAGCCTTCATGATCCTGACTTTGTCAGCATAGTTCAGAAGCTTAATGACCACCGCTCTGGACCGTGACCCCGCAGCGTCAGCCTTCCCGATTCTGTGTGCCCTCTCTATGATCAGCGGGACTGGAAATGTTTCTGCACCAAACTTTTCAGGCAGCCACTTCTCCAAAAAAGCACACATGTCAGAGCCTTCAGCCCCTTCAGGGAGACCAATAAGACGAAGATTGGAGCGGCGACTGTGATTTTCCAAATCGTCTATTTTTAGTTGAAGAGCATCAATAGCAGTTTTCATAGCAGTGTTGTCGGCTTGCAGGGAAACAACAATATCCTCGTTAGTGCTAATTCTATCCTCAGCTTGCGCAACACGTGCAGCAACAGTTTTTATATCCGATTGCACCTCCTGGATAGCAGTTAGCAAGCTATCAAACCTCTTCACAAAGTCATCTTTCATCGAGTTAATAGCTGCTACGAGGTCGGTGGTACCTGTTTCCATGGCCGCCAGTCCATCATCATCTGTGACTGTGGATTTGTTGTTAACGGGAGATTTATCCGAAGCGCCTCCACCAGCTGGAGGAGAAGCCGCACCGTCGCTGTAGGCCGTGCTAGCGCTAGCTAGCCTGCTGCTCCCGGACTGTTGCACTGGGCTCAACATAGACGTTATCAAACCCTTTTTAGAAGTCGTTTTTGCAGTCTTCGGTGCCATCTGGTCAGCGATAACTAGTCCCGTTGACTGAAGAGACGCGAAGCAAGTTAGTATAGGTTGTTAAGTTAGTTTTTTAGAAAGAAAGCTGGAGAGGGCTTCAACGCACGTCCACTCAGCACCGCGTCATAACCGGAAGTCCCTATTCTGCTTTTTTGTTTTTTGCGTTTTGTTTATTATAGCTTTTAGCCTGGAGCATCTACCTTTTGAATGAGATGAACCACTATACTTTCATTTCATTAGTTTGTTGCTGACACCCAAATGTCCTTATTGTGGAGCAATAAAGGTTTTCGATTATAATTAATTGAATACAAGTAATGAACCATGAGTTTTAACATCACATATAACCAATGTAATGTATGAAAATGTAATATACATTATACTTTCAAAGAACAATAAACACTTCGGATTTGGAAAATGAACTTTGTTAACAATTGAACATTCAGATTTACATTATTTTTCACATCTTTTGTATAAAACAGGTCTACAATCTATCTTAGTAAAATCTTCATTTTCGAGAGCTGTGATATATATATAAAAAAACTTCAACATTTACATAAATCACCATGGCTGAAATATGTCATACTTTGTCATGTACTACTGTAATTGGTCACAAAAACATCAAAACACAACCTGTGGTCCAACCATAAATTAATTAAAATATTAAACAATAAAAAACTTTTTGCCTTTGAACTGGCCTTCTGAACACTTCCACCAGATTTGCGTTCATTCACAGCATTCACTCTGTTGTATATAATGCTGCATGTGGTTGTATTTTGACCGTCTCTGACACTGTCTTCACTTCTTTTGCAAGATCATCATAAAGCTCCCACATACTCAGAGCTCTACGGCAGTATGCAGTGTAATGTCCCATGACATCTTTGGTCAAGTTTCCCTTGAAGACGATGACTCCTCTCAACGTGAATTACTGTACTTTCCTTGGAGAGCCACAACGGAGGGAAATTCACTCAACGTAAATTGAGTAGTTTGTAGGAGGTCAGTGACAATCCATGCTATTTCTCCCATTCGGTAGCTGTGAGTTACAGTTCCTGCACAGAGCATTTCGCCAGACGTGCTGGGTCCTGTTTTGAATTCCACTGGACATTCTGATTCTTTTTGTAGTGGGCGGCAGGTAGACTCTGGAAGTAAGAGTACATTTTCGACTGACGTACCAAGCTGAGCCAAGCCACAGTTCGTCAGGACAGAAATGTCAGGAGAAACCAATGGTACTTCCCTTGTTGTTCCTTTATTTAGCTGGCAGTACTGTGAAGAGCAGTGTTTAGACAAGTAAATGCTTGACACATTTGTCATTGTTTTCCCAATGACCGTGGAGATATTGCACTGCGCATCAATTTGGTGGGCACCAGACCTCAACTTGAATTTCTCAAACATTGCACTAAGCAGCTCTGCCCTCAGTGAGTATGTTTTTGGGGTAACACCATCTGTAGTAATGGCTTTCACAAGCTGCAAGATGGGGTTGTCACTGTCATTCCTGACAACATTTTGAAATGCTGAGCTGTCACAGAAAGCACAGCATAAGCACTGACACAAAGCATCAAATGCACATGTGTTCAGGACAGAGATTGATAATTGTCCAACTTTCATAGGTTGCTGCTGGCTTCCATTTTTTAATAGTCCCACTTTCACTCCTTTTCCACGAACAGTTGGATCTGCGTGGAGCCATTCTGTGCAGGAAGAAAGATATGAGGTCCTCTTCCTTTTTTTCGGTGGAACAATTAGTCCCCTCCAGTTTTCGACCTCATCTTCATCTGTTGGCGGAATGTTGGTTTCATCAAGTTCGGGAGAATGGTGAGAATCTAGTCTTCTCTTGGCTTCAGCACTGTGGGTGCTCATGGATGCAGAGTTGGTTTCTTGATTTTTTGTTATTTCAGATTTTTCTTCTGTTACTTTCGCTGAACAAATCCTCATCTTTCCTTCGATGAAGGAAAGATGACGAGGAATGAAGCGATCTACTCTAATGGGCAAGTTCTCATGTTTTAAATTTTTGAATTCTGCTTCAACAGTGGCTGAGCTTGCTGTGAGGCTGGTGCTTTTGAAGAGGGGGACCATTACTCCTGTCCAAAGTGGTAGGTAACTTGCAAGTCTTTTAATGTGTGGAACAATATCAGGGAGGAAATGCATGTTATCCCTGTCCCCATTGGCTGCAGCGAGTGACTTGCTATTCGCACATATGTTTGTCACCCAGTCTCGTAGGTCAGTCTGGATCTCATCCAAAGGTTCCACTTGATGCACTTCCTTTGTGTCTTCGTCTGGAATGTTGATGGAGTCTTCTGCGATCTGGGTTTTTAGATATGTTTTGCACTTCTCTGATTCCAGAGGGACTCCAGAGCTATCATCACCCTCTGCCTCACTGAGGGCCACAACAGTGATTGCATGTATCAGCTGTTTTGCATGGTCCAAACACTGTGATTGCAGAAGCTTTGCTATTGCTCTGACAAATAAGTTTTTGACACGGTATGGCTTCTTTTTCAGGCAGTCCCACTGGCAGATCATTTTTATGCAGTGTGCCACATCAACTCGGATGAAACATGGAGGAAGTTTTGCGGACTTGTTTCCAAGTAGCAGACGGAAACGTTCGTTTATGTATGCTTTCAGATCAGGGAAAGGAGTGAAGACCTTCACCAGAGCACCGAGAATAGCCAGGGAGAAGTCACTCACGGCTTCATTTGGTACAGCAGCACCTGTACGGAGCCATTCTGTCAGTCATGTTGCAATTGCATTTATGTCATGTCTCTCTGACAGCATTTGCACAACTGGGACCGAGCAGTTGTCCCCTTTCAGAACACCTTGATATAAGAAGATGTGGCCAGATGTTCCATTTGGTCTCACCAGTCTTCTCACAACTGAGCCTGTTGCATCAAAGCAAACTACAGAGTTACATTTTTTGACAATGTTTTATATAAATGTAGCTGAGTTGGACTCCAGTAGTGGCAGAAGAACTTGTCCAGACCAATGTCTCTTACACTACCACTGTGAGGTGTGCTATATTTTAATAACTGCAAAGACAAAATGGGATCTTTGTCACCTAATTCCTGATCTCTTCTCTCCTGCTTAGCTTTTCGTAGGGTGGCCAAATTTGGAAGGTGACTTGGCTCAGGATCTCCCATCTCCATCAAATCGGATGCCTTCGCTGACCTCCATACAGACGGCTCCATCCTGCCCTCACACAGGTCTTTCGAAATCTGTGCACAAAGATTTCCAGACATTTTCCTCTTGGACTTCCCAGTGTGCAGGGAGATATCGGTGTCCTCAATGGAACACTGGAGCACCATTATGCTGTTCACTGTTGGCTCTCTGTCAAATGTCATTTTAATATGGCCTTGACACTCTTTACAGAAGCCTATGATATCTATGTAGTTGTTTGTGACAGTTGGATAAACCTTTGCTCTGTGGAATACAAAAGTGCATGTGCTTTTGATCTTTTTCATAACAGATCATTAATGACATGAGTCCATCCAGGCTTCAGAATCATGTATTCCCTTTTACCAGAAGATGAAAACTTGTCATTATATGCCACTTTTTCAGGAACAAATTTTGTCCATTCCTCAAAAGGAACTTCAAGCTGAAACACTGAGCAGTCATCTTGTCCAGGAGAAATAGAGCCAGAGTCACACTCTATGTCCACACTGCTGTCTGAATCGCTTCCCTTCTCATTGATGTCTAAGTATGACCAGATGTTGTATCTGTTTGTCTTTACAAAAGTGTACAGAGCTTTAGGAGTCATCTTGTTTTCCAGCTGCTGACTTATTTCTGTCCAAATAGGGGACGTTGGAATGGCTATTTTGCTATTTTGAACGATAGCCTGTTTTGATTTGCACAGAACTGCAAGAATGGCATCTTTGTGTACTGCTGGCTGTCGAGGCATCTAGTTAAAGAATAAAAAGGCTTTGATTAGCATTAACAAAAGTATCCTGGCCTGTATAATTTCACTAGCCAAAACACATTGGTATTCCAGAATTATTTAACAACTCAAATGTATGTTTACATTAGTCTTATCTATTAATTCTGTGTGACATTTATGCTAGATTGTGATTACGGTATGCTGTTTATTTATTTTTCGTTTCAACATTGCATTTCTTTTTATCACTGTTGTGAAATTGCAATTATATTTCAATTTAAAAGTATCTGCACTACATATGTCTGTTTGCCCTGTCTGATCTATTTCTGTTCTTTAACTTCCATGACTGAATATGAATGTAGAAGCTGCAAGATAAAATCTTGAAGAATCTTTTTTCAATCTTTCAATCTGTTTAAAAATTCTGGACTTAAACTGTGATGGAATCGTGGATATACATAAATGTATATGTATGGAATTGTGGATATACATAAATATATATGTAAGGGATACAACCATGCATCCCTCTCAGCTAATCTGGGGCTGGATTGCAGTCCCAGCAGTGTGAATCAGTGTTTTATATATAACCTCAACATAAAAAATATATAAAAGAAATAGACATAAATAGTTTACTTACCTTTTAAAAAATAAAGTTCGACAGAGGGTTGGGAAATATCAAGAATTTAATTTTTTTTCTTGAAATCACTATTAAAGTTTTTAACAGCTACTTTCCTGTTGTAAATGTTTGATGAATGGGAAGTGAAAATATCTCTTGCTTTACCGCCAAGAAGTCACCTGGTCACTGAGGTGAGAGGTCATGAGGGTCATCACGTGGGCGGAGCCAACCCGTATAACATGTGAGAACGTAACATCAACAAAGTTGCCTAATTTTCAATGCTCTTTTCAAAAATTGTTACATTTAATGTCAATAGAACTTAAAGCTCGCTTAAATGAGACGAACAAAATTTAAAATCTTTATTAAGGAATACAGTGCAAACAATATGAGAAGACATACATTTTACAGCAGCACATTAAAAACCATTTAACTTGCATGATAAAAACATAACTGCCTGCTTTGTGGTGGTGATGTTCAGTAAAAACCACAGACGTCATCAATTTTAGTAATCGAGAATGACCTGAAAGAAAATTATATTTCCCATAAATTAAAGCAAGAGACGAAGACCACTCCGGTGCGTTTTGGAGGTGTATGGGGTGATGGTGACGTCATCGGTCAAATATTTAATTATTAATATCTCATAAACCAAAGCAGCACAAACGCTAGTTTCAACGGCACAAACCAGCACTAACGGAGCACTAACAAACTAGCCCACTCCGGTGCGTTTTGGAGGTGTATGGGGTGATGGTGACTTTTAGATGACCTAAAAAAATAATATTTAATATCTCATAAACCAAAGCAGCACAAACGCTAGTTTCAACGGCACAAACCAGCACTAACGGAGCACTAACAAACGAGCCCACTCCGGTGCGTTTTGGAGGTGTATGGGGTGATGGTGACGTCATCGGTCAAATATTTAATTATTAATATCTCATAAACTAAAGCAGCACAAACGCTAGTTTCAACGGCACAAACCAGCACTAACGGAGCACTAACAAACTAGCCCACTCCGGTGCGTTTTGGAGGTGTATGGGGTGATGGTGACCTTTAGATGACCTAAATAATAAATAATAATAATAATTTGTCACATTTGTCATCTGTGTATGTTTCCCATACTTGACAGACGAAATTGGTCTTCTGCCTTTAACCCAACCACCACCAGGTGGTGCAACGAGCAGCCGTAGTCAGCGCTCGGGGAGCTGGAGAATTAGGTGTGCACTCATAGACACCCCAAGGTGTGTAGTGGCCGGGGCGCGAACCCGCGTCCTTCGGGTCCCAAGTCAAAAGCCTTAGCCACTACACCATCTTAATATCTCCGAAACCAAAGCAGCACAAACGAAAATTTTAACGGCACAAACCAGCACTAACGGAGCACTAACCATTCAGACTATTTGCTTTAATTTTTGACGTGGGTGGGGTGTCAACTTCACACAGCTGGCTTATTTCAATTGCCTGCTGCAGCCATCTTCAATTCAATTGTATCCAAAAGTTAAATCAGCAGTAAAGAAACACCTGTTTATTATTTCTTGAAAGATTTTTCTAAATCTGTCCAGAGGGTCATGAGATATTTTGCTAACAGACCAACACCATTGATTCTAAATAAATAACGTTACAATTTTAAAGAAAGATCTTATGCATTCTAAAAGTCCTTTGATTATGCTTTGGGAATGAGTCTCAGCTACTACCACACCAAATTTTATCTAAATTTTTTGTCAAATTGACTGAGTTGTAGTCAATTTTGTGTTGTTTAAGTTCAGTTAGCTGTGGCAGCCATCTTGAATTGGATGTTCTTTAAAAGTCAATCAGTCGTAGAGAGCCATTCAGTGATTATTTCTTGAAAGTTTAATCAAAATCTGTTCAGTTGTTCATAAGATATTTTGCTAACAGACAGATGCAGAATACAAGCATAATTGTTGATTTTTGGAAGCATGTGATGAAAAAGAGACTGGGTGAAAGTAACAACCAAAGCTGGGCACCGCTAACTAAAAAATTAGTTCCACAATTTCTAAAACGCTTATTAATTTTTTTAGGTCCACAATTTCAAAAGCACAAATGTCTTATGAAAATTAGGGGAAGCTAATCTAATCCGCTATTTATATATTTCTATATTATATATATATATATATATTATATATATATATATATATATATATATATATATATATATATATATATATATATATATATATATATATTATATATATATATATATATATATATATATATATTTATATATAGCCGGCAGCGTTATCAATATTTGCACTACACTGCCAACTGAAAAGTAACAAAAATGATCCTAAAAGGATGAAATTACAAAAATCAAAGGATTTATTTAATACTTTACGTACATATATTCTATTCGGCCACGAAATTAACAAAAAATAGAATGATCTTTTAATCCCTAAAACCACGTTTAAATCTCAAATACACGGGTGTGTCGCCACCGCATTTATACATAGTAACCCAAATACATGAAACTAACGACTCGCCGTCGAATGGTCGACACAAAACGCACAATAAAATCCTCCGGCCACGTTAATTTGGCTTGAAACAGCGGGGTTCTCTACGGATTTATCCATTAGTAACCCAGCACTACCGGCAGACACAGCGTTAGCGTCTATAGGTAGTCAACAGATTTAATGAAAAGTAACTAAAATACATAAAAATAACGACTCACCGTCGCGTGGTCGACACAAAACCCTCAATAAAATCATCCGGCCACGTTAATTTGGCTTGAAACAGCGGGGTTCTCTACGGATTTATGAAGACACCGAGCGCAGCCAGCTAGCCACAGAAGCCCCTGAGTTCAACTCTGACCCGGAAGATGTAAAGATGGAATAGTCCATTTTTAGTAGGGGGATAAAGAAATCGACCGTTTTTTTTATTGCGTATTTAATGAACGTTTTCATCGTAACTATAATTATTTTTATGTTAAATGTATATTAACAAGCAGGATCAATGTTAGTTATGTAGGTGACTGCACGGGGCGAGGCGGGGCCGGGGCCACTGCTGAAATGGGACCCCCAGGCATTTACCTACATGGTCTGTTCTCAGCTCTGCCCCCCTTCCCCTCACACCCTTCCTCCTTTCTGCTGTTTACGGTGGGGAAAAAGGTAAAACAAGCAGCATAAGAGCTTGTAAATAAGTTTATTGGTTTTTACTGATAGATAATTAGTTATTAGCGGTACTGCATTTTAAATAAAAATAGCACAAATCCGCTTATGAATTATAAAAGTTAGTCAATTCACAAAAACGCTGACAAAAAGTTTAGGTCCACTGTAAGCGGATTAGCGCTTTAGTGCTCCCTAGCGGTCTGGCGCCCACCACTGGTAACAACTTAAAAGTTTTAAGTAGTTACACGTTTTGTGTTAGCAGAATTTGCACCGCCAAGAGAATATTACATGTAATCTTCTCTGTACAGACAAGTACAGTGTATACAAATATATTCATGCATGTCCAAAAAGGCAACTTGAGTTAAGTTTTATTAATGTTGGATAAGTTTCTTGGTTACAATTAAATCCTGCTAACACAAATTCTGAATCTTGACTCATTTGTTGATCGGCTTGCCAGAAATCATCAAAATCGCAGAATACAGTTTCTGTGATAGTAGGGCAGCCAATGTTGTTATATAATTTTGGACTGAGAAACTGAACCAAGACTTCACCTAACAGTTATTTTCATTATCATTTTATTTGCTTATTAATATATTTTATTCAGTCAATACAAATACTGTGTAAAATGTTTAATATTTTCTCATTTGATTTTTTAAACTATTTTCTTTGGTTACAATGGTTAATCACTGCTTAAAAAAAATAAAAGTCAAGTAAGATTTAGAATCTGTCTTTTTCTCCGAGTTGAACGTGCTCCTCTGACAAAATCTCTGGCCCCAGCTAGGCCCCACCAGTACAACTGGTCTAGAACCACCACTGCTAAGATATGAACTAAGAAAAATATCAACTAAAAATACACTAAGCACTAATATCATAGAAAAACTTTACTCCAAACTTTTTCTTTATTAACTTTATTGGACAGTTTGATCCTTCATTAATGGAGTTATGTGGGTTTTCATAAGCTGATAAAATTAAAAAAGATTTATGTTAGAGCAACAAGCAAACGTATGTTTTCTTTGCAACTTTATTTGTCACTTGAATAAGTTATACTGTAATAAATAATGAGTTATTTAACATTAAGGAGTATACATTTATTTTACATTACATTCGATTACATTTACCTGTAGTTACATTCATAAGTTACATCTGGCCCTTCAAGGACAGCCATTATGCTGATGTGGCCCTCGGTGAAAATGAGTTTGACACCCCTGCTTTAAAGGATATTGTTGACCAGTTAAGCTTTTATCTCTCAGCCTAGATAATGGTTTTAAAGCAATAATAACACAACCATGTTACTGTTGATGTTTTGTGTTCTAATGTCAATTAGGGAGATGATAAGAGCCCTAAACCCCAGAGAACCTCAGAGAAGATTCAGGAAGAGATACAGAGGTACAGAAGTCTGCCATCAACCCTAACCTCAGTGAATCCAGTGACCTGCTGGTGGAATGTGAGGGACACTATGCCAATGCTATCAAACTTGACAACCAGGCATCTGTGTGCAAGATTCCTCCACACCCTCAGAGCAAACATGTCCTACTGCTGGAGACACCATCAGCCAGGAGTGGGCTTGTTTGTGTCCAGAGAAAGCAGACATGTTGATTTTTCTGAAGAAAAACTGTTAAGTAAAAAGGTCCTCAGTGTGTAGCAGTGAACATTAGACACTGACGTGTCACTGGTTTGCAACTGTTCTTTTGACCTGAAAATTACAGTATTTGTTAATTTTTATGTAAGAAAACTGCTTGGAATGGAAAAATACCAAAGTAAAAAATAAAATAAAAAAATCTCAAGATTTTTACTGTAATGTGTAACGTAATTTTCATTTTGGTAGAATTAATATTAATTATAAAATTGGTACCGAAAAAAGTACTGTTCAGGAACCGACACCGAAGTGAAGATACTGGTACAGAGACAGATTTTTAAAGAAAAGTACCCAGCCCTAGTTACGCCAGTACAGACAGGTGGATAGGGGGTAGTTCGGTATGGTAGTTCGATGCGCTTGGTTCTGTTAATGGGGCGGAGCGCTCCACTTGTATAATGGTAGGAGAAACACTGACGTACTTACGTCATAAAATTAGCATATCATGATATAATTTATTTTCCCAGGCAAGCTTTTTTTAACCGGTAATATCTTGAACAATATGATATGGCCCAGCCCTGAGCGGAACACCATTTTCTTTTCAGCTTTCTAGATGCCTGTTTTAAAGTATGTAACTCAGAATTGAACCAAGGAGCCAGTCTCCTCTGACTAATTACTTTCTTTTTTTAGCAGAGCAGCTTTATCGAGTGATGTTTGCATAGAGGTTGTAAATTTATCAACCAGATTATCTAAGTCACAGAGGAAAACATTGATAGAAGAGAATTTTTAATCTTTTGGTTGCAGCGTTTTCTGATACACATCTGCTAAATGAAATTTACTCTCAGCGACTGTGTTGTCATTTAATGTAAAGTCAAAGGTTATTAAAAAATGAGCAGTCAGAACAGGAATTTGAATCCGTCTTTCCCCATCTCTACTGCTAAGGGAGCAGGGATGAACAGATCAGATGAACAAATGTAGAATATCGGAGAAAATGTTTAGGTGGAAAAATGAGATTAAATCAATATTAAAAAGAGAGAGTGGCTGAGCGCAGCTCACTCAGATTTAGACAGACCTCCCCCAGCCACCACCCACTTCTCTTTCCAAGGCTCATTGTCACAGCAGAGTAGACATCTCGGTGCTCCTGATGGTCAGGCCACCGGGATTGGCTCAGTAACCATAGCATCAGTCTGTCTGCTCTCTTTCACTGTGCTCTTTTCTGAGCATTTAGAGAGTTTAGAACATTGTTAAGGACATTGCAAGAGTGTGGGAAGGGTTTATAAAGCCTTAATATATAAATAAATACTAAAACAAGTATAAAATCCCTACATTACAGATTTTCACCTATTGCGGTGGAACATAACCCTGTCATAAGTGAGGGACTACAGTATGTTGTTTTTTTTATTTAGGTGTACGCAGAGTTTAAAAAAAAAATCCAAGCATGTCTTTGTACAAGAGGCACCAAATGACCAAAATGATGTTTGATACTTGTCAGCCCTGATGGGAACAGCCTCTAAAACAATGGGTCTTTAGGTTTTTACTTGAATAGGGTAAAAAAAGAAACCTAAAATGTTCATATACTTTAAACAAAATTACTATTCCATAGCTTTCAACACCAGATGATCTGTGTTTGAACCTGTTTGCTTCACACAGGTTAGTCTTCGTTATATTTATTTTCTGTGACGTTTTTATGTCTATATTGTGATTTAACGACATCATTTTATATGTTGCTTATATATTGCCTGTTTTTTGTCTGTTTGTATAGCACTTTGGTTGGCCTTGTTGCTGTTTTAAGTGCTCTATAAATAAAATGGTATGGTATACTAAAAGGGCACCAACATCTGCTGTTGTAACCACATTCACACTGATTAATCATTTAGTAAGTTAAGCTGCAAACCCAAAGAATAGTTACCCAAAATGTTCCTAAAAAATAAGTTTGTTAGCTTCTTAAAAACTGTAACTAAACTTTTACAAACTTCTGACAATGATCCCAACACACAAACCTGATCTGTAGAGTTGAACACAATCTTCTCCACCAGTTGTTGCTTTCATCTGCTCAGCTGAGCTGCTGGTTGGAAGATCTCCATCTTCCACTTGGTGCCGATGAAGCTGAGAGAACAGAGGTTTCTCTTCATCATCCTCACTCTTCAAAGGAACTGCAGTGAAGGAGAACTTGGTGTCATCAGTCTCCTCCTTCACACTGAGCTGCTCTACATCAAGACTGATCCTCAGTTCCTCCTCTTCCTCCTTTATGTTGAAGTTCT
Source organism: Garcialebias charrua (assembly GCA_038048925.1). Classification (NCBI taxonomy): domain Eukaryota; kingdom Metazoa; phylum Chordata; class Actinopteri; order Cyprinodontiformes; family Rivulidae; genus Garcialebias; species Garcialebias charrua. The sequence goes on along the minus strand of JBBPBX010036547.1, from coordinate 15,027 downwards.
CTGGGTCCTTCTGGTCCACACCAGAACTCCATTCTTCAGGAGCTTCTTCTTTAATCATTACCATCTGCTGAACATCTGCAGGGATCACTGAAGCACATGAACAATAAGGACAATTAGAACTTTATACAGTATTCACACAAACATCACTGGTGTTATCACTGAGTTCACTGATCAGATCAAAACAACATCTAATGCTGGACGTCAGAAAAATGTCCTGAAACTAAATCCACAAAAGAGAGACGTCCTTATCGCTGACTCCCAGAAGATGGTAAAACTTAAGAGATTTTAGCTGGTTCTTTTAAGGAACAATAAAAACCTGTTACAAAAAATATTCTAAACGTATTCCAAATTCTCATCCAGTGTTTCCCCCATCATAATCCAAGGAAGGAAGAAGAACCAAGAAATATGATCGGATTGGATCAGTTCATCCTCCCTGCACTGCGTCAGAATTGAAGTAAAAATTTTTTTATCTTTTGCCAAGAAACAGTAATGACCAAAACTTTACATACAGTACACTGACTGTTGAGTCCTTGAGACTCAATGAGACTAACCTGTATATTCGTGCTGCTGTTTGGAGTAATGGTTTTCTATGATATTAATGCTTAGTGTATTTTTAGTTGATCAATCAATCAATCAATCAATCAATCAACTTTATCTGTAAAGCACATTTCAAAAACCATAAGTTTAACCAAAGTGCTGTACAATAACATAAAAGACAAGTCAATTAAAACGATAAAAAACATACAAAAAAATAAAAAATACATGTACCAGTCTTTCTGCAGGTGTATTAAAATGCCATAAAAATAAGATCATGTTTTAAAAGCCAAAGAGTGAAAGTGTGTTTTTAAAAGGGATATAAAAACAGGAAGAGATGAGGCCTGTCTGACACTCAATGGTAAGTTGTTCCACAGCCTGGGAGCAACGACAGAAAATGCTCTGTCACCTCTGAGCCCAGCAAGGCCGAGCTCAATTCGTGGCATTGGCATGTCGTACTGACACTTCCTGTGACATGCCACTCTTCCTGTGACATGCCACTGTTTTTGTGACATGCCACAGTTTTTTGTGCCACTAGATGTCAGTGTTTTCAGCATGTCAATGCCTATTTTTACTGACATGTCAGTGTTTTCAGCATGTCAATGCCTATTTTTACTGACATGTCAGTGTTTTCAGCATGTCAATGCCTATTTTACTGACATGTCAGTGTTTTCAGCATGTCAATGCCTATTTTCGCCTAATTACTCATCAAATTACTCATTTATACTGCCTCTTACTAAAATATTGATTCAAAATTTCGCCTAATTACTCATCAAATTACTCATGTATACTGCCTCTTACTAAAATATTGATTCAAAATTGTGACTGTATTGCTTTTTAAATCACAGAAAACATTTATTTAAGCGACATTTACTTGTTGTGGGGGACATGTAGTACTGACATGTCAGTGTTTTCAGCATGTCAATGCCTATTTTCGCCTAATTAAATCATAGAAAACATTTATTTAAGGGATATTTACTTGTTGTGGGGGACATGTAGTACTGACATGTCAGTGTTTTCAGCATGTCAATGCCTATTTTCGCCTAATTAAATCATAGAAAACATTTATTTAAGGGATATTTACTTGTTGTGGGGGACATGTAGTACTGACATGTCAGTGTTTTCAGCATGTCAATGCCTATTTTCGCCTATTACTCATCAAATTACTCATTTATCTACTGCCTCTTACTAAAATATTGATTCAAAATTGTGACTCTATTGCTTTTTAAATCGTAGAAAACATTTAATTAAGGGATTGGAACTATTGGAATATTGTTTAAAATAAAATATTTAAAAAATTGTAAAAGGCTTGCATATTATATACTCTTCCTTGATTATGTCCTACTTGTCATATTGCTCAGAAATACGGGGAAATGCAAATAAAACTACTATTGACGTGTTAATAAAGTTACAAAAAAAAGCAATTAGGCTTAATAATAAAGTGGGATATTGAGAACAAACTAATAAACTTTTTATTAAATATAATACTTTAAAATGTAATGACATTGTTTTTATAAAAATAATACTGGAAATAATGTATAAAGCACTTAATAAAAGTCTTCCCTCTGGAATTCATAAATTATTTAAGTTAAGAGAGAGTAATTATAATTTACGAGGTTTGTTAATATTTGAACAAGGTAAAGAGAACAGTAAAGTAAAATCTAGATGTATTTCAGTTATCTGCGTGAAACTGTGGAATGACCTGAATGATGATCTCAAATTATGTGCTTTTTTGGTGTTTTCAAAGAGCCTTAAAATGTGAAATTATAAAAGCTTATGGGGATGTTATGTAGATGTATATATGTATTGTGTAACCATGTATGTATGTAATGTGAGTACCGTATTTTCTGGTGTATAGGTCGCACCTAGGTCGCAGTGTCCAGTATTTATCAATAAACCGGAAAAATCCATAAACAGGTCGCACCGGTGTATAGGTCGCACCGGTGTATAGGTCGCACCTAGGTCGCACCTACGGTACATTTGTTAGCTGCCATTTTTGTAAGACTGTGTCTCACTTTAATTTTTGTCAATAAATTATTACAAATCAGCTTATTTCAAAATGTAAATACCACCAACATCATTAAAATTACCGGTAAACTACCGGTACAGACTCCTAAAAAAATGTTTGTTGGCTGCCTTTTTTGTAAAACTGTGTCTCACTTTGATATTTGTTAATAAATTATTACAAATCAGCTTATTTCAAAATGTAAATACCACCAACATCATTAAAATTAAACTACAGACTCCTAAAAAAATGTTTGTTGGCTGCCTTTTTTGTAAGACTGTGTCTCACTTTAATTTTTGTTAATAAATGACAAATCAGTTGCAGCTGAAGGTGATCTGCTCAGAGTTGCAGTTGCTGTGGAAACCAGTGCAGGATAGCTGCAGCATCTGGAGCATCTGGAGGTGGAGCTGACTGTGAGCTGAAAGATGCAGCATCTGGAGGTGCAGCTGATTGGAATGCACTTTGACAGTTACCGCTACACCCAAATAAATCTGTAAATAAAGCAGAATACCGGTACAGGCCTCTTTAGCGATCATAGCGAACGAAACTGGTACTGCACTTGCACTGCCCCCTGGTGGCCGAAACTGGTACTGCACCATTTTATGCAACAGGGAAAAAGTCAGAGTCAGAGAGTCTTTATTGTCATTTGCACCGCATGTGGTACATGTGATGAAAACGAGATTATGTACACGAGGTCCCAGTTACATCCAACAACAAATGAAAGAGAAAAACAGTAATAACATCTAGAATTAACTAAGAAAAACATCAACTAGTAATACACTAAGCCTAATATAGTGGGAATAAACAGCAGCACGAACATGAGTTTGTATGAGCAGATGGTCACAGATGAACACAGCAACAAGAAAACAGATCAGCATCAGTATGATGTGATATTTTGCAGTGTTTATTTTTTATTTTATTTTTATTTATTCATGAGTCTAACAGCCTCAGGGTAGAAGCTGTTCCTCAGTCTAGTGGTTCTACACTTGATGCTCCTCAACCTCCGTCCTGAGGGGAGTGGGGCAAAGAGTGAGTGTGCTGGATGAGTGAGGTCTTTCATGATGCAGGTGGCTCTTTTCCTGCATCTGGAGGTGTAAATGTCTGTGATTGTGGGGAGACTGACTCCAACAGACTTCTGTGCAGCCTTCACCACTCTCTGCAGAGCTTTCCTCTCTTCAACTGTGCAGCCTCCATGCCACACGTTGATGCTGGAGCACAGGATGCTCTCCACTGCACACCTGTAGAAGGAGGTGAGGACTGGGCTGCTCAGACCAGCTCGTCTCAGCCGTCTGAGGAAGTAGAGTCTCTGATGACCTTTCTTGATCAGGCTGGTGGTGTTGTTGCTCCAGCTGAGGTTATCATTCATGTGTACACCCAAGTATTTGTAGCTGGAGACCACTTCCACTGCAGACCCACCTATTTTCAGTGGGGCATGGGTGTGTTTGTTCCTTCTGAAGTCCACAATCATCTCCTTTGTCTTCTTCACATTCATGTGAAGATTATTCTCTTTGCACCAGCTCTCCAGGTGTTCCACCTCCTGTCTGTAGCTGGACTCATCATTGTTTGTGATGCATCCCACCACCGCTGTATCATCTGCAAACTTAACAATATGACAGCCTGGAAGTGTGGCTGTACAATCATATGTGAGCAGAGTGAACAGAAGGGGGCTCAGCACACATCCCTGAGGAGAGCCAGTGCTGAGGGTTATGGTGGAGGAGGAGAAGTTGTGGATCTTCACGGACTGTGGTCTGTCTGTTAAGAAGTCTAGTACCCAGTTACAAATAGAGGGGCTTAGTCCAAGTGTAGATAGTTTGTCTATCAGAGTTTGGGGGATCATGGTGTTGAAGGGCCAAACTCAGCCAAAAATTGGTCTAAAAATATGAAAAAAAATCCATAAATAGGTCGCACTGGTGTATAGGTCGCAGGCCTTGAAAAAAACCATAAAAAGGTGCGACCTATACACCGAAAAATACGGGTATGTGTACATGTATGTATCATATACATGCATATTTAAATATACAGTAAATGTTTGTATGTGCACTTATGTATATATATGGACAGTAGATATCTGTCATTATGTAGACTGCTGAGTCTATGAATAGGGTAGGCAAGTATAAGCCTTGGCTTCAGCCTATTCCTTTTTTGGTAAATTATTGATTTACCATTTATATTGTTTTCCTTTAGTTTGTAATGTTTTTAATTTACCAAAATAAAGTTGAGTTGAGATTGCATGTTCTTTGGAAACAATGTCACAAATGGGGTTTCCTATTTATTTAACTTATTTTTATTTTTTTTATTAAAACAGAACTACAGAACACTACATAAACAGAAATATATACAAACGCTCGTGAATGATAACAGAACTACAAACGACAAGCTAGGGGGCGGTTTTCAAAATGATGAAAGTTGACAAATATATATATATATATATATATATATATATATATATATATATATATATATATATATATATATATATATATATACTGTATATCAAAATACAATAAATGAAAAAGTACGGGTACACAAAGGAGCAAGATAATATTAGAAACTTAAAACAGCAAGTTTTTAGGTAACTGTTGTGAGATGGTTCTAGCAGTTTTCCAGTTTTTTACTCTACTTAACTAGGCTTTGAATTCATTCATGAAACATGGGAATGAGGGCTTATTATCCCTCCACTTGCTACAATGAATGTGGTACTTTGCTATAAGGCCGACTATATTTATGGCATCACAGTAAGCTGAGCTTAAGTTGTCTACATAAAATAAAATAGCATCTATATGAAATGAAGGAATGTTGAGTTTTAGATTAATCCAGTTTGTGATGTCAGTTCAGAAACTGCCTATTTATTTAACATGCTGTAAGGAATGAGGCATTCTCAGACGTCTCACACCTGATGGGAACAGAGCACCCTCGTCTGTGTATTACACTAACAAAGACTTTAAACCCAGGTGTGATTTGCCAATTTACATACAGCAGGTATGTGTGTGTGTTGTCAACTTTTAAAAAGCCTTTCCTTCAAACGCTGCTCTTCATACTGAGAAAGGGACTCGGATGAGAAGCTAAACTTCTGCTGTTACAAATAAAGTCCAGTTGTTTCTGTATTGAACGCCTTTTTGATTGTATCATGTCCTGGATGACTGAGAATCTTCACCAGCGTACCATAAGGATGTTTGTTTGAGTTTCTAATTGCTGCTCTCGGCCTTGCTGTGTGCATCGGTTCTCATCAGTCTGCATCCTAATCTCGCAGAAAAATGGACGGTAAGATGAAGTACATATGACACATACGGAGAGTATTAGCATTTATAAAAAATTAACTCTGCATAATTAACATGAACTAACAGTTATTACTACACTGATGATTTAGTGCTTGTGAGTCGTGACCATACATTTTCATCTTTTCTACAATTTCATTTTTTACTTTGATGTTTCTGTTTTTTCCACAGTTTCACATACATTTTGTGATGTTGAATCTTTTTTGAGCTGTGCTGCTTCTCAGTGCAAATTCTGTGAGAAAAAACAGCTTGGAAACAGTGACCACCTTCAAAGAAAGCACCTGAGAGAAGCTATTTGTTTTCCTTCAACAGTGACAATCTTGTGGAGTCTGTAGAAGCTGTGGATATTATCACAGATGCTGATATAAAGGTGATGCCATTTATTGTTATGTTACTGAAGAATTACGTTTTACAAAAAAATACTTACAACTGAATTTACTTCAATCTGAAATGTTACAGGTCCTGGAACAGAAACTGCAGACAGGTGACATTCTGTCAAACAGAATGTACCTGTGGAAGCACAAAGGATTGGATCCGACAATTCGCAAGCTGTACAGCAAACATGTGACCGTTTTTAATGACATCACGGTATGTTTGTCATTATTTTATTAAATTTAATTCTAAAACTTCTGTAAATGTAAAGCTATATGAGCTGTACAGAAGTGCAGTTATTAGTGCGGTTTTCCTCAAAATAATGCTGCATGGAAACATGCTGATAAGTGTCGCCTGCATGAGATTGCTTAGTCTTTCTGTCTTTTGGAATCCTTGATGTTATATTTAATTTAAATACTATGAGCTGTCCTTCCACTTATAGAAAGACATCAAGAACGATCAAAATCAGATCTTAAATGTAAATGTCAGACGTGTAGCTGGATGAACGAAAACTCAATTAATTGCTCTCTCATCAAATTCATCCCTTGTTGTTACAGACGGATGTTCTAATAAAGCGACTTGAAAAAGTACTATTGGTTCCGGGCAGTGCACTTGTAGACCAACGCATGATCACAGAGGTGATTCTGCCAGTATCATGGTGGCGTTTGTACGACCCCGAAATGGCAGACCGAGAAAGAATACACAACAACCAGGAATACAAAATAAGTGTTCTTTATTTACAGGTGAAGGTGGAAGCCTGGAGCTGCAAGAGAACGGAGTAGAGGTGAGTATCCAATCTTGGAGGGTTGATGTTTGAATCTCGAAGTAATCAGAATTGTCTTACTTGTTGTCTTAGATGGATGAATTAAAGAAGAGTGGTCCTGGTTCTTGGCGTGGTGTTGAATATAGGTGAGGAGCGGTGGAGAGAGGAACAGGCAGACCCAGCCTTTTGTTGAGTAGCTGATGGACTGGACTCTTGATGATTTCTGCAGGTGCACCCGAGAGTGCTGGAGGAAGACCGTGGAAGGACTTCAGAGGAGCAGGACATGGAGGTCCCAAAGGCAGAAGTTGTCCCAGCACTGAAGAGGTGTCCAGCTGCTGCTTAAGTAGGCCACCAGAACCAGTCCTCATCAGGCAGCAACAGGTGGGTCTCATCAGGACAATTAGAAATGTGCTGTGGAGAGAGTGGGAGAGACAAACACAGGGAGAAAACCAGGAACCCTACAGAGCCCCCCCCTCAAGAACCGCCTCTCGGCGGTCGTAGTCGCCTCTCAGGGTGGACCCTAAAAAAGTCAGCAATGAGAGAGGGGTCAAGGATCCGCGACCTGGGAACCCATGAACGTTCCTCAGGGCCGTAGCCCTCCCAATCCACCAAATACTGCCAACCACGGCCCCGACGCCTCACATCCAGGAGGCGCCGAACCGTGAATGCTGGGTCACCGGCGATCAGGCGGGGGGGCGGTGGGAGGTCGGCAGGAGGGTGCAAGGGACTGGTAGACACAGGTTTCAGGAGGGAGACGTGAAACGTAGGGTGCAACTTCATGGAAGCTGGGAGTTGCAGACGCACAGCAGACCTATTGATGATCTTGACCACGGGGAAGGGACCAATGAACCGTGGAGCCAGCTTGCGTGGAGTGTCCCTGAGCGCGATGTCCTTGGTAGACAACCACACCTTCTGTCCGACGTGATAGGTGGGCGCCTCCCTCCGATGCCTGTCAGCAAAACGTCTGTTCTGTTCCACTGACCTGGCAAGGGCCTGCTTGGTGACACGCCAGGTCCTCCTGCAACGTCTGACGTGCAAGTTGACAGAGGGAACTCCAACATCAACCTCCTGCGAGGGAAACAGAGGAGGGGAGTACCCCAGTGCGGCCTCGAATGGGGACTTTCCAGTGGCCGCGGACACCTGGGAGTTGTGGGCGTACTCGACCCATGGCAACTGCTGAGACCAAGAAGAAGGGTTGTTGACAGTGACACACCTTAGCATGGCTTCCAGTTCCTGGTTGCACCTCTCAGTCTGGCCATTAGACTGAGGGTGGTATCCCGAGGACAGGCTGGCGGATGCACCGATTGCCCGACAGAAACCCTTCCAGACCTGCGAAACAAATTGGGGGCCTCTGTCAGAAACAATGTCCACAGGGATGCCGTGGAGGCGAAAAACGTGCTCTGTTATCAGGTGGGCTGTCTCCATTGCAGAGGGAAGTTTCAACAGAGGAACGAAGTGGGCGGACTTAGAAAAACGATCAACAATCGTGCAGATAGTGGTATAACCATTGGAAATAGGCAAACCAGTGACGAAATCGAGTGCGATGTGCGACCAGGGCCGGCTGGGAACGGGAAGAGGCAACAACAGTCCCGCCGGTGGTCGGTTGCTGTGCTTGCTCCGCGCACAGGTGGGACAAGCTGCGATGAAGTCCCTGACATCCTTCTCCAAGTTGGGCCACCAAAAGTGGGTCCTGACGAGCTGCAACATCCGACAGACACCTGGATGACAAGAGAACTTGGCGGAATGCACCCAGTGGAGCACCTTACCGACGGCAGTTGGGGGAACAAATCTCCTATCCCCGGGGCCAGTACCCGGGTCGGGTTCAGTCTGCTGTGCGTCCTGAATCACCTTGTCTATCTCCCATGTCAAAACGCCCACCGTGCAGGATGGGGGAAGAATGTTAGTGGGGATGTCGAGGTCGTCCGCTGCAGCAAACTGCCGTGAGAGGGCGTCCGGCTTCACGTTGCGTGTCCCTGGAATATACGAGACAGAAAAGTTGAATCTGGCAAAGAACAGCGACCAACGAGCCTGTCGAGCATTGAGTCTTTTAGCGCTTTGCAGGTACGCCAGATTCTTATGGTCAGTGAGAACCACAAACGGAGTTTCGGCACCCTCCAGCCAGTGACGCCATTCCACCAAAGCCATCTTAATGGCCAGCAACTCCCTATCTCCAACATCATAGTTACTTTCAGCAGGTGAGAGGCGCCGAGAAAAGAAAGCACAAGGATGAAGCTTGTTGTCCTCCACCGACCTCTGGGAAAGAACAGCACCCACTCCGGACACGGAGGCATCCACCTCCACCACGAACTGGCTGTGGGTGTCAGGGTGAGACAGAATGGGAGCTGTGGAAAACAAAGTTTTGAGGTTAGTGAAAGCTCTTTCAGCGTCCAGAGGCCAGTCAAACCTCCTGAGGGAAGACGTCAGTTGGGTTAGAGGCGCGGCAACTTTGCTATAATCCTTTATAAAACGTCGGTAAAAATTGGCAAATCCCAAGAAGCGTTGAAGTTGTTTTCGGGTCGTAGGAGTAGGCCAGTCCACCACCGCCTTAATCTTCGCTGGGTCTGATCTTACCTGTCCTCTCTCGAATATGAACCCCAGGAAGGAGACTGTAGAGATGTGAAACTCGCACTTTTCAGTCTTGACATATAAATGATTTTCCAGAAGACGTTGTAACACTGACTTTACATGGCAGATGTGTTGGTCCTGACCTTTGGAAAAAATGAGAATGTCATCTAGGTAGACGAAGACGAACACCCCAAGGAAATCCCGTAGTACATCATTCACCAGTGACTGAAAAACGGCAGGGGCGTTGGTTAAGCCAAAAGGCATGACCAAGTACTCAAAATGGCCCATGGGTGTCTTGAAGGCAGTCTTCCATTCATCTCCCTGGCGCATACGTACGAGGTGATATGCATTCCTGAGATCCAGTTTAGAGAAGATTGTTGCTTCTCGAAGTTGCTCATAAACTGAATCGATGAGTGGAAGAGGGTATTTGTTTTTAATCGTAATTTGATTAAGGCCCCGGTAATCAATACAAGGTCGAAGAGACTTGTCCTTCTTTGCCACAAAGAAGAAACCAGCACCCAGAGGGGATGTGGATGGACGGATGATGCCACTCTTTAATGACGCCTCGATGTATTCCGTCATCGTCGCCCTTTCAGGACCAGAGATGTTGTACAGTCTGCTAGACGGTAGTGGAGCTCCGGGTATCAGGTTAATGGCACAATCGTATGGCCTGTGTGGCGGCAACGACAAAGCTTTTTGTTTACTGAAAACAGCTGCTAAGGAGTGGTAAACTTCAGGGACCACGGATAAATCAATGGGTTCAAAAGGTGTTTGTTTGACAGGGCTAGAAGAGATGGCTGAGCGAAGACATTCAGCTGAGCAACGCACCCCCCAATTGTCAATACGACCCTCCTCCCAATTGATGTGAGGGTTATGTAACCTGAGCCATGGATAACCCAAAATGATGGGCAATCTCTGTTTCTCGACAATAAGAAAATTACCCAATTCTTGGTGGTTACCAGATACCACAAACCTAAATTTTATTGTCTTGTGTGAAATGGTTGAAACTGTTTGACCAGTGAGAGCAGAAACAGAGATGTCTTGGTCCAATTTTAGAGACTGGATCTGGAGTTCGTCCACCAAGCTCTGGCTGATCAAATTTTGTTCGGCACCCGAGTCGACCAGGGCCTGAACAGGGAAAGTCACAGTGTTAATACAAAGGGTGACGGGCAGTTTCAAACAATTTACAGGAGTATCAGAAATAGTACCCACCAGCATCTCCTTTTTAACTGGTGGGCTCAATCTTTTACCCGCAGAGAACAGGCGGATAAAGTGTGTCCCTTCCTTCCACAATATAGACAGGCTTTGTTTTGTAGGCGTCTCTGTCGCTCCTCCGGTGTCAGCCGAGTGTGTCCGATCTGCATCGGCTCGGGTTCGGAAAATGACGTCATGGGAACCGGTGGAGTCCTTCCGGATGACAGTTGTTGATGGGAGTTGTAGTTCTCCTCCATCTGACGTTCTCGAGCTCTGTTATCAACTCTAATAGCCAAGGCAATAGTTCCATCTAGGTCAGCAGGTAATTCACTAGTGAACAGTTGATCTTTAATGTTGCTATTGAGCGAATTCAGAAAGGAACTACGTAACGCCCTCTCACCCCAACCGGATTCCTCCGCGAGAATGCGGAAGTGAATGGAGAACTTCGCCACAGTCTCTCGTCCTTGCCGGACTGAAAATAATTTCTGAGCGGCTTCCTCTTGTAACAAAGGATAGTCAAATACCTTGAGGAAGTCCTGGATGAAATCAGCAAATGGCAAAGTCTCGATTCGACGTCGTCGGAGGTAAGCGTTGGCCCACTGCAGGGCTTCACCCTTAAGAGAGGCGACAATATATGACACACGAGACGAGTCAGTGGAGTACGTTACCGGGGCACGGCTGAACGCCAGGTTGCATTGAAGCAAAAAACCACCGCATTTCCTTGTATCGCCCTCAAAAAATTCAGAAGGCTTGATGTCAGGTTCCTTGACATGTTGAACGTGCCTGGTCTCCGTGGGTTCCATGCTTGTAGACTGTTTGGGAGGAGAAGAGGGATTAATCTTTGTCTTTTGTTGGAGAGAATGTACCATACTCCCTAGTTGAAGGAGATTTTTTTGCATAGTTTCTTGTTGTTTAAGAATTTGTTGTAAGGCTAAAGTTACAGAGTCTGTTCCCTGACTACTACCTGGTTGAGGTGGTTCCTCCCCAGTCGTGCCAGAGGGGTCAGTTTGGCTGGGACAAACTATCATGGTGGCGTTTGTACGACCCCGAAATGGCAGACCGAGAAAGAATACACAACAACCAGGAATACAAAATAAGTGTTCTTTATTTACAGGTGAAGGTGGAAGCCTGGAGCTGCAAGAGAACGGAGTAGAGGTGAGTATCCAATCTTGGAGGGTTGATGTTTGAATCTCGAAGTAATCAGAATTGTCTTACTTGTTGTCTTAGATGGATGAATTAGAGAAGAGTGGTCCTGGTTCTTGGCGTGGTGTTGAATATAGGTGAGGAGCGGTGGAGAGAGGAACAGGCAGACCCAGCCTTTTGTTGAGTAGCTGATGGACTGGACTCTTGATGATTTCTGCAGGTGCACCCGAGAGTGCTGGAGGAAGACCGTGGAAGGACTTCAGAGGAGCAGGACATGGAGGTCCCAAAGGCAGAAGTTGTCCCAGCACTGAAGAGGTGTCCAGCTGCTGCTTAAGTAGGCCACCAGAACCAGTCCTCATCAGGCAGCAACAGGTGGGTCTCATCAGGACAATTAGAAATGTGCTGTGGAGAGAGTGGGAGAGACAAACACAGGGAGAAAACCAGGAACCCTACAGCCAGAGGTGAACTTGAAAAACAGGAAAAGACAAAACAAGTACCGTACTGAAAACATGGGGTTTTAAGTGTGAATGGGCTCGAGGACATAACCACTTTTCTTATGTGTATTTGTTGGACAAAACACTGGCAAGGATGACGGGTTCTAAAAGATCTGAAAAATAAAAACCAACCCATTCTATTATGTGAAATGGGTAACATTTCAGATTTATGTTGGTGTTTGATTTGGTATAATATTTGGCAAAACAAAGGGATATTTAATTGACTAGTGAGAACTTGAATAATAGACAACTTAAAGAAAGTCCCCCTGTTGAGTCCTTTAATTAAAGTAGGTACCAATATTCACATGGCTTCCAACACGTCAAGCCGGTCTCTTGTATGGATAACTTCTAAACAACAAAAAAAGTCTAAATCGACAAATCAGACAAATATTAAGTTGTGCACCCATTGTATTTTATTTTTTAAAGTTATATGATGTCATTTGTAACTGATGTGAATTAGAGAATAACAATCAAAACTAAAAAGTACCGTAAATGAACATAGAAATGTGACTGTATTTGTAATTTCATAACTGCTGTTCTTGAAATTTGTTTTTTGTAGGCTGTGATACATTGGCTGCAAAGTAGCACCAATCTTTGCCGCTACAAAGCAGAGATGGTGCTTCTGAGGACCGTCAAGGACAATGATGGGTAAATAATTGTGGGTGCAGACCGTATACCACAGTCATGATAGAATGCAGAACTGGCTCACCCCGTCCCTATTTTCTTTTATTTCCAGAGATCAAAAAGTACAATCAAAGCAAGGCACAGAAAAGGTGAAAGTTCTTCAACAGCTAATTGATAAATAAACAATTGGTCCATTTAATGAAATCGGTTTTTGAATAAAAGGGGTTTTGACACACTTGTTATACAACACTACTGTTATTATGTCAAAGGGAATATGATCTCTTAATGTTAGCTAAATCGCCAAATTGTATTAACAGGTGACATATACTGTATAATACACTCACTAATCTATTTAATTTTACGCAGGAAAGCTCCATCCTTGATCACAGCCAGATTGCAGCCGAGTGGTGCCGAAAACAAAACTTTGAGGGGCGATTAACGCTTCCTGTTGTTCTGGACTATGATGATCAAGAACAAGCAGAAGCTCTTCAGGCCCTCAAGAGTTGGGATGAAGAGATGGATGAGAACTCTCCAGCAGAACTGTTCACCTTTGTATTTGAACTGAAGGACGACTACGAAAAGTTCTTCTGTAACATAGTGGATAACATGGGATTAAAGATTTTTGCAAGATTTGAATAGGTGATGTTAATAAATATATTATTTAAAAGTAACCATTTGTCTTCATTGCTGCAGTTTCTCCCCATCTGAAATAGAGCTGGCGGGTAGGAGGAGACACGCTAATCAGTATTTATTAAAAACTATGAAAACATGACCTCATTGTAACCCACCAGTATCCTGTGGTACTATGTCATACTATGACATCGAGAACTATGTACTGTATTCTCTGACACCCGTTTGGCCAGGTGCTTCCACAGGTAAATTTCTGAGTAAGAAATCAAAATAGCCATCATTATTGTGTTACAAACCAGCTACTTGTGGAACGCCTCTTTCCTTACAGCATGTTAAATAAATAGGAAACACTATTTGTGGCATTGTTTCCAAAGCACATGCAATCCCTTAATTAAATGTTTTCTACGATTTAAAAAGCAATACAGTCACAATTTTGAATCAATATTTTAGTAAGAGGCAGTATAAATGAGTAATTTGATGAGTAATTAGGCGAAAATAGGCATTGACATGCTGAAAACACTGACATGTCAGTACTACATGTCCCCCACAACAAGTAAATATCCCTTAAATAAATGTTTTCTATGATTTAATTAGGCGAAAATAGGCATTGACATGCTGAAAACACTGACATGTCAGTACTACATGTCCCCCACAACAAGTAAATATCCCTTAAATAAATGTTTTCTATGATTTAATTAGGCGAAAATAGGCATTGACATGCTGAAAACACTGACATGTCAGTACTACATGTCCCCCACAACAAGTAAATATCCCTTAAATAAATGTTTTCTATGATTTAATTAGGCGAAAATAGGCATTGACATGCTGAAAACACTGACATGTCAGTACTACATGTCCCCCACAACAAGTAAATATCCCTTAAATAAATGTTTTCTATGATTTAATTAGGCGAAAATAGGCATTGACATGCTGAAAACACTGACATGTCAGTACTACATGTCCCCCACAACAAGTAAATATCCCTTAAATAAATGTTTTCTATGATTTAATTAGGCGAAAATAGGCATTGACATGCTGAAAACACTGACATGTCAGTACTACATGTCCCCCACAACAAGTAAATATCCCTTAAATAAATGTTTTCTATGATTTAAAAAGCAATACAGTCACAATTTTGAATCAATATTTTAATAAGAGGCAGTATAAATGAGTAATATGATGAGTAATTAGGCGAAAATAGGCATTGACATGCTGAAAACACTGACATCTAGTGGCACAAAAAACTGTGGTATGTCACAAAAACAGTGGCATGTCAGAGGAAGAGTGGCATGTCACAGGAAGTGTCAGTACGACATGCCGGTGCCACGAATTGAGCTTGCTGTCTCTCTCATTTAGCTAGTACAAAAACTGCAGCTAACATCATCACACTAAATAAGATGAATGTATTTATACAAACCTAATGTGTGC
>JBBPBX010036546.1:3774-20607 GCA_038048925.1 Garcialebias charrua | reverse complement strand
TATAGATAGATAGATAGATAGATAGATAGATAGATAGATAGATAGATAGATAGATAGATAGATAGATAGATAGATAGATAGTGACAGAGAGAAGAAATATGTTTATAAAAAAAGCTACATACCCCAGCTTTCATAAACTAAATCAATAAAAAAACAAAGATTTTGTTGCTGTGTTCTTTCAAATAGAAACTGATTTCACTGCATGTTCATGAAGAATCATCAATTTAATGTTTGCATGAAAACATGGTGACTATGAGAATTGATCCTGTGTTTGTTTTCATCATTTCCCCCTGTGATCATCGAATCTCATTATGTAACAAAACCAGAATCTGAACGAGTCCAGCTGGAGTGCATCAACCCAGGTTTGAGTCTTCTCAGGAGCTGAGTGTCTCCAGCACGCAGCTGTCTTCCTCTTCTTCGGACCGTAGGTCCCTCTGGGTGTACATTCCTCGTCTGAAGACCATCGACAATGTTTCAAAACTCTAGATGCGTAACAGAGATAAAATGTCACACACTGCAGCAAAGTAATATAACATAACTTATTGAAAGGGTTATACATAATTTACGATACTGTATTACAAACACGCAAAAATTTGAGAAGGAAATAGTCCATCCTCTTACCGGTGACTGCGCCGACGCCATTACAACTGTGTTTACATGCGCGTTCACGAGAGGCCAAGCTGTGGAGGAGGAGCTAAGGAGGCGGAGTTGCAGGTCAGCCAGAGTGCAAGGGGGAGGAGGGAGAAAGGTCTCTGTTCAAAATTTTCCTAAGTGCCAGGGCTTTCCACAAATCGCAGACCGTGCCTTTAATTACAGATGCACCGATCCACTTTTTTTTTTTTTTATTAAAATCCGATCCCGATACTTAAATCTGGATACCGCAGCCGATGTCTGGATGCCTATGTTTTGGTTCAGCGAGAGTGGCGTCCTGCTGAAGTCAAAGTCAAAGTCAACTTTATTGTCAGAACTGCAATATGTACAGGACATACACAGGATTGAAATTGCATTTCTCTCAGTCCCTCGGTGCAACAGTAACCATTTAAACACTAAAACACTGAAACATTTAATAAACATAAGCATAAAAGCCTCATAAATTATATTTACTCTCTCTTAACTTAATTATTTTTCATGAATTCCAGAAGGAATATTTTTTATTCAGTGCTTTATACATCATTTCCAGTATTTTTATATGAACAATGTCATTAAATTGTAAAGTATTACTTTGAATAAAAAGTTTATTAGTTGGTTCACAATATCCCACTTTATTAATAAGCCTATTTGCTTTTTTCATTTGTAACTTTTCATTTGTCAATAGTAGTTTTATTTGAATTTCCCCATATTTCTGAGCAATATACATACTTTGTGACAAGTAGGTCATAATTAAGGAAGAGTATATAGCATGCAAGCCTGTTTACCTTTATTCAATATTTTATTTTAAACAATATTCCAATAGTTTTTGCAATTTTACTTCTAATATTTTCAATATGAGGCTTCCAACTAAGTTTGCTATCCAATGATACCTAAAAAAAATTGTCTCAAACTTTGTCGATTTCAACTCCATTTATATGAAACTTTACATTACTGTAAATCCGATTACCTGAAAATACCATAAATTTAGTTGTTGTTTTTTTTCATTTAAAGATAGCTTATTATAATCAAACCACTTTTTTAACTCAGCTAGCTCTTTTTCTACTATTTGTATTAATTTAACTATATTTGTTCCATAAAAGAAAAAGTTTATGTCATCAGCAAACATTATAAATGTCAAAATACTGGATACTGTAAAACATCATTTAAATAAAGTATAAATAATTTAGGTCCTAGAACTGAGCCTTGAGGAAGACCACATTTTATAGTTTTAATTTGTGACTTTGTGTTGTTAATTTGTACATACAGTATTGTAAACTATTACTCAAATAACTCTTTAACCACTGATGTGTAACCTGATGTAACTGATGTGTAATAGTTCTTTTTATGCTATTCCTGTTTTATATTCCAGTTCCTGTTCTGCCTGTTTCTGTCACTAACTCTGCAGCTCATGAGCAACATGTACCTGACGCAGCTGCTGCTGCTGGCTTGATGAGCTCTGACAACATAAAAACAGAAGCCTGTCCATAACACAATGCTGGAATATTGCTTCTCATACAATACATTCAGCCTACAGTCACTCATTGGTTTCTACAGCTAATAACCTAAGATTAACTCAATAAATTCTGTGTTTTTCCACTAATTCTCATGACTTCTTACCTCAGGTGGCTTGAGCCTGCTCTTCGTGAGTCCTGGCCACCTGTGTTCTCCCTTACATGCCTGGAACTATTTCATTCCACATCACAATGAAATAGTAAAATAGACTCTGCCGTCTGTTCCCAGCAGTAGCTGTCCCTCATGTGAATACTTACCTCCTGGAATCCCTCGCCATCTTGGCTGAATCTGAAATCCTCAAACCTCTCCTTTCAAGTCAGGAAAAGACAACACAATCCTTCCCGTCCCTCTCCCACACCTGTAAATAAAAACACTTACCTCTTTTATCCAGAGTCTGAGAATATTTATTATTTTATTCTCGGATCATCAAACTCTGGTGAAATGGAAAGTGTTATTTAGCAAAAATAGCACTTTCTAAATTGTACAAACGTGTATGCCTTTTTGATTTACTGTATACTACAGTGTATTAATAAATTAAATCAATACATTATAGTGTTGCTTAAAAAGAAAAAAAAGAAACATAATTAAATTTCACTCTCACTCACATGGCAGTTTGTTTAGTTTGTCTTTATGTGGCCCAGTGATGGACTGGGGACCTGTCCAGGCTGTCCCCCGCCTCTCACATTGATGTCTGTACATGGGCACCAGTGACCCCTGTGACCCAGAAAGGAAAAAGCAGATAAAGATGATGGATGAATGATTAAATTTATTTTTCACAGTGAATAAATCTGAACCTGGGATTAGGAATTGGCTGCAATACAACATCATTACAATAAAATAATTTTATTTGACTGTTTACTGACTGAAACATGATCAGGTTTGGGTTTTCCAACACTGTAAACATTGACGCTTTATTTGAGTTGCATCTTAAAACATAAGACACACTGACAAATCTTTAAATGTTTAATATTAACCATGAAGCATTTCTGTTTTTAACAATTAAGCGAAGGGGTAAATATTTTTAAAATGCATAAAGGGTTTTTCTAGATACTCTTTTATTATTTGTCCCAGTATATGAGTGCTTACAAATTACATCTCTAAGTTCCCCCCAAACACAATCTATGTGGTGATCCAGAAAAAAATGATTAACACCACCACTTTGATATTCAATGATATATTTTTTAAATTTTTATTTAATCAATTAACCCCATCCAACTATTTAAAGTCAAAGTCTTTTCAAAGGCCTCCTGATAAGAAAGTACACTCCCAGGCATACAGATGACTGAACATATTGGCCTTTAATTAAATGGCCTCAAGCAGCTCCAACTAATTTCACATGAAAATTTACACACAAGAAATCATGCTCCACAATCAATAAGCTTGTCATGGAGGATACTACTCACAGCAGACACTAGGAATAGCAAGCAGGCAAACCTCTGGAAGTCAGCACTTGTGCCAAATGGACTGTAAAAACACTGTCAAACGCAGCTTCTCAGTGTGGCTTTAACTAAAACTTGGATCTGTTGGCTCATATATTAATGTCTTAATTTCTGTCATTTTGTGTAAGACCCAGCATGCAATGTTGTTGGTGAACCTAAGTACTGTGAAACTGGGAACTGGAACCTAAACTGGAACAGAAATGCTGATTTAGCATCTACCATAAACACCAGCCACGTCGCTTAGTGTATCTGAGTCAAACTGAAAGTTGAGGAGACAAGAGTTTGTTTCATAGCATTAGTTTGCCTCTAACCAGCTTTTTTCTTTGAACCATGTTCAATTCAGTTCAGTTTATTTATATAGCAACAAGTCACAACAGAAGTTATCTCAGAGCACTGAACATTATTATACAGGTAGTCCTCGAGTTACGGCGGAGTTCCGTTCCTATGCTCCGTCGTAACTCGAATTTTGACGTAACTCGAAACATACGTCCAAACTGCACCTTATACTGTATTTTACCAAGCACTTAGCCTATCCTAACACAGTACCCTACATAATTATCAAAACACACATACATTTGAGAGCCATAATGAAGGGGAAAAATAGTTAATGTCCTACTCTGGACTGCTGGTGAAGCCATTTCCTCCATTCCTCCGTCCCTCCTCCGGATTCTCCATTTGTTTACGTTGTAAAACCGCCGTCCATAAAACAGCTACTTTTCCACAGCTGCTACCTGTCCAGCTTGCTCCAACATGTTTTGTTTAGTTTTTTTGAATGTCCAGAGGACCAGACTTAGCTTTTTTAAAGAGTACAGGGCAGCTGTAGCTTCCGCAGCTACCGCAGCTAAACCGGAAACTGTCGGAAACTGCGTAAATCGGCTTCAAAATAAAACATTTAAAATATATATACGGTATATTATTTTTTTTTATGAGAGGTGCGTCGTAAACGTGAAATGTCGTAACTCGAGGCCGTCATAAGTTGAGGACTACCTGTATATGAAAAGTAAATTATTAACTTTATTTATCAGAGGAGCAAACTGCTTTGAATTTAACTTCATCGCAGATCTCTCAACTTCCGCAAGCAAAAAGGCAACAGTGGAAAGGAACATCTCCCTCCCGAAGAAGAAACCTTTAGCAGAACCAGGTTCAGGACAAGTGGCCCATGCTTCGTCCAGCTGGGTTTGTAGGAACAGATACACAATGGCAAGTCGAGAATCATAACATGTTAAGATAGAAATACATTTGTAGTATAGAATGAAAACTATTCAATTAAACAAATATTTAAGGAAATTAGGTCAATTTGTCCTCCAGTAGTCTGACTGTGGCAGCACAACAAGCCAACCCTAATTATAGGATTTATCAAAAAGGAAAGTCTTAAGCCCAGTCTTCAAACTGGACAATGTGTCAGCCTCATGGACAGAAACTGGAAGTCGTTCCCACAAGAGAGGAGCCTGATAGCTGAAAGATCTTCCTCCCTACTCTACTTTTGGAAACTCTAGGAACCAGAAGTACGCCTGCAGTCTGAGAGCGTATGGCTCTGTTAGGATAATATGGAACAATAAGATCTCAAATATAAGATGGAGCTAGGTTGTAAATGTTGTCCAGGTTTTATTCTGCATCTAGTTTAGGAATTCTCTACAGGTCAAAGGTACGTCAGGGAATGAGGCTACAAAGAGGAACCTGAATCTAAAAGTCGTAACTGTCAGGGATTTTCAGCATTGTCAACGTGTAGACAACTGGACAACCACGCTGACTGGTGGCTTGCTGATAGGTTCTGTCAACAAGCTGGTTTAATGAGAGCAGAGCACATAACGATATCACCTACTGCACATATGTCAAACTCAAGGCCCAGGGGCCAAATGTGGCCCTCATTGACATCTTATCTGGCTGTAAAATAATTATGATGTCAAAAGTGCAGCAGGGAACGTCAATTGAGACCAATCAAACCCTTGTTGAGGAACCTGCAACCAAGAAAATATGTTGGGTATTTAACTTGAGTTAATGTAGATTCTGAAATTGGCCCTTAGTTTGAAAAAGGGCTTAATTTTGGCCCCCTTTTGTGAGTGCGTTTGACACCCCTGAGTCCTACTGCATGTAACTGAACCAGGATAATCTCAGATTATCAACAGACTTTATTGAAACTGTAATAATCAGCAGTGCATCTACAGATCACCTTTTGGAATTGCACTGATCCAAGAAAGTTGCTACAGTTAATCAGATTGAGCAAACTCAGGAACTACAAAGTATTATAACCATCATTTTTACGGATACTGAGCTGGAATTTGTTATGGTAGTAGCAGAAAGTCATCCCCAACACAGACCCTGAGTGCAAACAAGCTCTCTATCTCTTTCAGTTTATTTGTGAACTGGTCTACCCCTAAAGTGGAGAAAATATTGCATGCACAGATCACTGTAATAGTACATATTTACTGTTCAGTGCAGAGATTTGTGGATGAAAAATAGGAATGCAACCCCTTTTATTTAATATTTCACATAACTGGGAACAGTCAACATACTGACTTGGTGTTGCATCAGTCTATTTCAAGGCTTCGCTGATGGATTACCAAGGTTGCTTTTTGCTGGTAATTGATTTTTCCCCCTATTTTACACCAACGTTGTATGTCAGACAGCTGCAGAACAGCCGTGTGAATATTTTTATGAGCGCTTTTGAACAGAAACAGAACAAAAACAGAACAACGATTATTATTCAGTCTCATGCAACTAAAGCACATTTGCAAACCGATTGGAACGTGCATCTTGCAATTTCTGTGAGCATTGTTGACATAATTTGCTGTCTCAAATTTACAGGGGCTGAGATGGTGTAGGGGCAGGGCAGCCGACCCCAGCCCCCAAGGCCCTGGGTTCAATCCCCAGTCATTGTTCATCGCGTGGCGTCTCTGAGCAGGACACCCAATCCCAAATCGCTCCCCAGGCAGCTTACATAGGTGTCCACTGCTCCGCCTGGGTGTATCCAGGTGCAATGGGGTAAATGCAGAGAGCCAATTTCATCTTTGCATGGGAACATACAATGATATCACATACTTTATTATTATTATTATTATGCAATATGCTGTTGCTTTATCAAAAGCATTGCCCAATTGATGTACATACAGTACTGTGTTGTTCTGTGTTGCACAGGTGTCCAGTAAATCTTACCGTGTAGTCTACTGGTTTGCCGTCTACCATTATCATTTTACCACAAATTTGTCAAGTTGTTTTGGTAACTTTGGAACCATTTACTCTTGTTAATCAGTGACATATAGTGATGAATGTGTTAAAAAAAAAATATATATATATATATATGAAATAGCGTAATGTGTATTGTATTAGTTAGAAAATTAGAAAGAGTTAGTCATTTTGTACTGTTGGTTGAAGATTATTATTGTTTAATCTGATTGTTGGAAAAAAGGGGCAGATATAATAAGATTTTTTTCTTCTTTCTGCTACCTTTCATTTTTTTTATATTTTGTGCATTATCATTTATGGGATTGTCTTGTATTGTTTCTTTTGTAAAAAAAAAAAATGAACAAATTTACTAAACATAAACATAAACATATTTAGATAAAGTCTCTCAGCCGTGTCAGTAAAACACAAAGTGTTCCTCTCTCCACCATGTATATGCTTGTCTGAAAGTGAATCACAACAACTTTGTCAGCACTCCGTGTCAACCTGTCCAGCTAATTGCACCGTTGAATGAAAACCTGCCCTTCTGACACTCATTTATCATGGTGTCGTCGAAACCAAACTAATTTACGTCGTCTTCGTGGGATCATGATTGTAATTGTCACAAACAGTTTGTCACTTTTAGCTCATGGTGGTCATCTTGTCTGAATGTGTCACTCTTATTGTTTAAGGGTTGGCAATCATTTGAGCCAAAACAAAAACCCAGAATTGTTCATATCTTAGCAAAACCAAACAATACAATAAATAAAGGAATATGTATAACACTGTTAGAGACATGATCACTGTTTTGCAGCTGTTATACACAGATGTCCAGTGTGGCATCATGTTTATGATCCATAATTACAGCAGGTTCTGACACTGCTTTCTGCTCTGGAGTGGGCGAGAGGATAATGTTGACAGCAACCCACCCCCTCTGCCACACACACACACACACTCACACACGCACACGTTACTCCAGCAGCAGCTGTCAAAAGAGGCGCGCCTGCGCGTTCTGCGCAAACAAAACGCGGTCCATGCAGGTCTGTGCGCGGCTCTCCTCCACGTGCGCTTCTGGAGAGAGGAGTCCATCAGCTGACTGTGGGGTGAACCTGGCCTTGATCAGGACTTTGTTTGGAACCACCGACTCTTTTTAGTGGATTTCTAAAAAATATATATATATATAATTTGGAAGCGCAGATCCAGGTAACCCAAACACTTCACTTTTTTTTATCTGCTTCAGTTTTCTCTATAATGAATTTATTTATTTAGCAGAAGTTGTTCCACCATGAATCAAACGGCAGGAGCCACAAATGCGTACCGCAGATGCTCCAAAGGAGGGAAGGTAAGAACAAAATGACTTTCTTTCTACGCATGCTTGTTCCAAACTCACTGACTGAAGGAGCTTCTCAGTGAATGAAGTTGTCCCTGGATGTTGGTTTGTCTCCTTAAAGATTTAAAGCTTTAGATGTCAGTGTTTTGGGTCATTGCGCATCAGTGCGCTCTGGAGACGAACTGAGCGGAAGATGGAAAGTTTTACAAGGTTTTGAGTGAAAATGAATACATTAATGGATGTACTGTTTGGATTGTCGTTGGGGTGTCATCACTTTTTCTCCATCTCTTGTGCACTGCTGTCTGTTCAGCGTGCTACAAAGCGTGTGACCCACATGTATCTGCTGCTGCTGTGTGGATGCGCAGCAGTCAACAGGGTGAGGATCAGGATGAAAGGCTGTGGATGCAAAGCTGCAGAACGTGGGAGGACAGAGAGGATCAGGAATGAGGAGGAGAGGGGAAAACATGGCAGTCTTTATAAGAAAAAATAAACTTCAAAGTGGAGCAGGATCTGGTTTCTGATCTCATCCAACATTTCACTCTGTCTGAAAACTTTGTCACATCCACAACAACACTATACTGCTCCAAAATGTTGAGGTCTTCTTGCATGATGAACTTCTAACTCACTGTGACGTCAGAGCTCCTAAATGATTAATTAATGTTGAGCTGTTTAATGTTCTGACTGAAAGAGACCATCAGACTCCTCGTTAGTGCAACGACAAACTGTTGTCCATTTCTCTCAGTGGAATCAGAAAACCTGTAGAAGCAAAGCCTTTTATCATTTATCTGTAGGGCGGACTACATTTTATTTAGGCTCTGTTTTGTGAGTCATTGTCAGCTTACAAAATGCTGCAAGAACATATAGCAGATGTATGCATGAAATTTTGCAAAAAGTCTTAATATGTCACCCATCATTTCATTATATTTTCCTTAAAATGATCCAGATTTGTTCCTTTTCTTTAGAGAACGGCATTTCATACGACTCATTTTCATTCCTCTCTTTGTACCTGAGCATTTTCTGTATATGTATTCCAATTCCAACGTAACTGACTGTTAATGAACCTAAAGACTCAAACTCTGTGGTTATTTTCAGTGTTGTTTAGACCTACCCCATATTGTGTAGGTTATACGGTTAGTTGGCAGCCAGTTGCCAAAAATGTGTTTGTTCCTATTTGATGTTTATCCACATTAAAAAAAAAAAGATAAATTGCATGGCTGAACCAGGAAGGTACATTCTTAAAATGTGTTACAAATATTAACTGAATGGGTAAATATTTAATTAAATATAATTCATAAATATTTAGCCTTTTCAAAGGATGACCTCCCCATTGCACTCAATCGACCTAACTTGTGAAAACATGGCTGGAATGATGACAATTTGGGAAATGGGTTTTTCGTTGTGTCATTCTGCCTCTCAGAGATGCTCGTCTGCATCCTCATGGTTCTGATAAAACTGCAGACCGTGTACAGATGCAGACACTTGCTGGAAGATGACTCCATGCACATCCAACACTGATGGACACGTCTTTGCTGTGCAGACACAAGGCCTATAAAGATCATCCCTGTTTCTATTGAAGTTCATGTCATATTGTGTGGAGGGAGGGTTTAATATAATGGATAAATGGGATGATAATGACATTTAAAGGAGCTGCCCGGTATATAAAATGTAAATAAAATGGAAAAGGTTTCCAGATATGAAGAGTGAAGTCAGTGTGCAGTTTAAAAAGGAGTCAAAATGTTCTGCTAAAACCAAAAGTCAGATGAAAGAAAACAATCAGGCCTATTTTTCTCATAACACAAATAATGATTTTTTTAACAAAAAGTTATTACTGCAATCACTGACATTAAGTATTTTTGACAAACAATCATTTGTATAAAGCCTAATTTGCAGAGCAATTAAAGAAACAAGAGGGAAAACATTTTCACACACAAAAAAAAAATCACATTCTTTCTACTGGTTTTTTTTTTCAACTGTTTCAGCCAATTATTTAAATCATTGTTACAGGAAAAAAAATAGATGACTATGACCTATACAAAATGTGATGCTTCAGAATTATTGTTCATTAATTGTTTGGTGACTTAAATATATTAAACTTTCAGTAAATGAACAAACCTGTTAAACATTTCAGTACACATGTTAAATGATAAAACACATAATTATTGGATTTACTTTAGTAAGTCAGTTCGCCCCACTCTGGGCCCTTGAGCAAGGCCCTTAACCCCCACCATCTGCTCCTCTGGGTGTCCTGGATAAGCTCAGTGTCTGTGGTTGTGTCAGGATGGTCATCCGACATAAAAATAACTGCCAAGTCTTCAAGCGACTTAGTTTGCTGTGGCGACCCCTGAAGCAGGGAGAAACCGAAAAACAAACAAACAAAAATTTAGTAACAGCAACTATTTACAAGAAAGTATATTAAATCTTTTTTTTTTTTGTATAAAATATCTATATTTCATTTTACTATGGCTTTATGATTAAAATGCCAAGATATGATGAAACCTGTTGCACTTCAACTACATTGATCCAAACGTTTGTTTTTTATCCGATAATTTTCAGTCAGGTCATCAGGACAGTTTTTTTTGTTTTGGTGCTGAAACGTTTCATCTTCCATCCAGAAGGCTTCATCAGACTTATGAAGCCTTCTGGATGGAAGGTGAAATGTTTCAGCACAAAAAAAAAAAGAAATAACAAAACTGTCCAGATGACCTGACTGAAAATTGTTGGATATATCTGGACTACTGAGCATGGACTTTGTTGGTTTTGAACCAGTTTGACAGTTCGAGGGACTGAGAGAAACGCAATTTCAATCCTGTGTATGTCCTGTACATATTGCAGTTCTGACAATAAAGTTGACTTTGACTTTTGACATGGCTGTCAACAAGGAAGAGTGTCGGCACCAGAGGAGGGGGTGTGCCAAAGAAACCATCTTAGCACCAACATAACTGGTTTGTTCCACTTTGGAGTATGTTGTTGGGGGAAGAATCAGTTTTGTGTTGTGTGTTTCCTTGACTGATGAAGTCTTCTGGATGGAAGGTGAAACGTTTCAGCACAAAAAAAAAAAAGAAACTGTCCAGATGACCTGACTGAAAATTGTTGGATTGTATACCTGGATTATTGAACATGGACTTTGTTGGTTATGTGTTTTTTGCAAATTAGTCCACGAGGCTCAATGAGATTTACCCAACTAAATAAAGGTCGAATGAATTTATGTTTATGAAGCATAAACTCCAGATATCATCAGATATAATCCACTGTGGTGGAACATAAGCAGTAGTGGTTTGCTTGACTTTTGTCCTCCACATGTATTTCTTCCTGTTTTGGATCAGGTTGATATAATTGTTACAGAATATTCACAGTGTCCTTTCAGTCCCGGCTTGTTCTAATTCTGGCTTGTTTCATATCATCCTTCCCATCAACACTGTGGGAGAAAATAGATAGTGACTGAGCAGCTCTCCTGACAGTTTGTGTCCTGTGGCCACTTTTAGCCCACCAGCAGAAGAATAAATCATGTTTTTGTTCTTGTCTAATTGTGTTCATTTAAAGCGTTCATGCTGCACAAGTTGTCTCTGTCTCTCGCTTGCTCTCTGTGGACTTTCTATTTCCAGTCCTGTCGATGGTGGATCACTGCTGAGACGGTTCTTTGATTCGTGATGCTCAACTGTGGCCTAACTGGATGAGCCTCAAGTGGTCATGGTTGTGGCGATATTTGACAGGTGTCTCAACACCTGCAAAGAACAGAAACCAGGTGCGAGTTATCCTTGGATCATTTTGGGATCTGTGACAAATTCACTTGACAAAAGAAATCAGATGGATTGTTTAAGGAGTGTTGCTCATGGTGTGTTTCTGGTTAGACAAAACAACCCACTGAGATGTCACAGAGGGGTATTTCCAGCTCAGTTTTACTGGAAATAAAAATGTGTTAGTTGCTACACAACTATTACAATATATTTGTACTTTGTAAATACATATGCTGCATTTTTGGGTTCAGAAAGAGACAATGAGGATGAACTGAAATTAAATGCAATCCATCCTCCCACCAAATTAACTACAAGTAGTCCCCAACTTACGACGAAGATCCGTTCCTACATGACATTGTAAGTCGAATTTCGTTGTAAGTCGGAAAATACGTCCATACTGCACCTCACACATACATTACTGTATTTTATCAAGCACTTAGCCTATCCTAACACAGTACCCTACATAATTATCAAAACACACATACATTTGGAGCCATAATTAAGGAAAAAAATGTTATTTTCCTACTGGGAGCTGGTGGAGTCTTCATCCATCTGTTAGCATGTTAGCTCGTTGCTCAGCTGTAGCCTCTCTGCCTCGTAAACCTCCGATCCAAACAAAGGTCTCCTGTACTTTTCCACGCGCGTTCCAGCGATTACAGTAAGGTCTGTTAGCATGTTAGCCCCTCCAAACCTCCTCTGCCTCCGGTCTGCCTGTAAACCTCCAGTCCAAACAATGAGGTCTCCTGTAATTTTCCAGTGAGTGCCGCTGCTTCTGCCGTCAAAACCGGAAGGAACTCGGAACTCGGCTTTCAAAAAAATATATATATATATATATATATATATATAATTTTTTTTTTTTATGGGAGATGCGTGTTGTAACCCCAAAATGTCGTAAGTCGAGGGTGTCGTAGGTTGAGGACTACCTGTAATTTCATTTGCAAATTTTAAGTGATGATAATTGTCAAACTGTTTCATGTCACCTTGTCCTAAAGACTCGTGGGAAATAATAATATGTGACGTGTTCACACCAAAGATCAAATGAAAGGTTGACAAAAGAAGAATGAGACCAGTTGTGTTGTTTGGTCTGGAGACATAACTGAAGATGTTGAGGTTCTCCTTAGGAGTGACAAGATAATGATGGATAAGATTAGGAATGAGATAATTAGAGGTACAGCACAGGTTGAACAACTGGGAGATAAAGTTAGAGACCAGACTGAGATGGTTTGGACATGTCCAGAGGAGGGACAGTGGGTATATTGGTAGGATGTTAGAAATGCAGCTGCCATGAAAAAGACACAGAGGATATATATGGACACAGTTAGAGAAGATATGGACGTACAGGAAACCCTCGAGGTACGACACCTGCGACCTACGGCAACTCAGACTTACGATTTTATCATATTTAATAAAAATATGATTAAAAAAAAAAAATTTTTTTTATTTTTTTTTGTGTGTTTAAAAGTTATTAATTTCATGTGTATAGCACTTTGTTGCAGCTGTGGTTGTTTTAAATGGCTTTATAAATAAAGTATAATTATTAATTTTACGTTTTGATTAGAAATTTATCGTATTTACGCAACTTCCGGTCGTTTCCGGTCGCCACTTCCGGTCGCCATTTTACAACAGTACTGCGGTCAATGGAGCTCCAGAGGCTACTGTCAGCTGGCTCCGTGTGCCCGATCAGGGTTGCCTCATACGGATAAATTAGCTGGAAACACTCGGTCAACTCTGTGGACGTCTCAGGTCCGGAGGAGCAGCCGCGGATCGCCCCGCGATCGGCGGCCACAACGCCGCCCGACATGCTAACGACAGCAGCTAACAGAGCAGCTAACACAGGCGAAGACACCGAGCCGACATGCCGCGGAGGGGCCATCTGCGGCCGGGAGCTCGCCGCAAATGTCCGCCTGGCAGTCGGGGGACACCGGCTCAAAGTAAGACATTATATTTTTTATTTATTGTACAGTACAGTATTCATTTACTGTGCAGTTCTGTGCGTGTTTATGGCCTTAGTATGTCTGCTTGTTCAGTCTCATGCCATTAAATATGTGTGCGGCGCTCCGTTAGCGGTATAGCCGCGACCTATGTCAGAAACGCGGACCTACGACAGGCACGTGTTTTTGGTCCGCGAGGTACGACAAAATCGACCTAAGTCACACACGTAGGTCCCAATCCCTGACGTACCTCGAGGGCTACCTGTATATGCATATATATATATATATCTATGTATATGTATATCTATGTATATATGTATATGTATATATATATATGCAAAGGTGGGCACCGCTAATTAAAAAATTAGTTCCACAATTTCTAAAACGCTTATTAATTTTTTTAGGTCCACAATTTCAAATGCACAAAGGCCTTATCAAAATTAGGGGAAGCTAATCTAATCCGCTATTTATATTCAACAATTTGTAGCCGGCAGCGTTATGCAATATCTGCACCACACTGCCAACTACAGGCGTATAAACTAATATACACCTCACCTTACCCTACCTTTTAACAGCGATTCGCTCCGGGTGTCATCTATTAAAATACAACTTTCACTCAGGGTCCAAAATTTTAAAAGTTGTTTAATGTGTGGAATGCTTTTCGACTGCTTCTTTGTCCTTTTTTTGTTTGTTTATTGTAGATTTTTCATTAAAAATGCATCGATAAACTTATTTTTAACTGTTTTCTGGAAAACTGAAGTGCCCTGCAATGCATTATGGGTATACAGATGACGAAAGCAATGCAAGGAGGAACCAAAACTTCACATACTGTGTTGCTCCATTTGACCACTAGATGTCTGTCTTTATCAGCATAAGATAAGAGCTTTAAATAATTTATCTTCATTCATTCAACCAACCTCTTATTTTTTTATTTAATTTTGAACTCATTGGTTTGGAAGGAAGCTCAAGCTGACATATTTTTATTTTATTTTTTAAATAATTTCTGCCTCTGACTCCAATCATTTATGATGTTCAAAAAAGCTTTCAGTGTGTAACTTTTATAAATTTGGTATAGTATGTAGCATTTTTATTTGTTTCCATTCATTCACCGATTTATTGTACCGGTTTTTATATTTTCTGTCCTGTTAAGCACCTTGGTCAATGCAAGGCATTGTAGGAAGGTGCTATACAAATAAAGTTTATTGTTTATTATTTAATGATTTATTTTTAAGCCACAAAATGAAAAAGCTGTGAATTTGTGCTTGTTAATTTCTGTGCACATGTCATGTGCATGCATGAAAACCTTGATTTTCTTTGGAAAGAAATAAAGAAGAAATAAAAAAACATTTCCAGACACTATTTTACTGTATTACTGAAAAAACACATCTACTCAAAAATTGTGGTGGCCATGAGTAAATAAACACAATGTGATTAAACAAATATATAAAAATATAAAAAGTATATACACAACAAAATGCCTATAAAACATAAGCTGGTGAAAATTCTCAGTCGTCCAGGACATGATAAAATCAAAAAAGGCGTTCAATACAAGATCAACTGGACTTTATTTGTTGCAGAAAACGTTCAGAATGGCAGCTGTGAGACTGAAGTTTTATGCGTTTTATTAGTATAAAACTTCTTCTCAGTCTCACAGCTGCCATTCTGGATTGAAAAAGCCTTTTGGATAAAGGGTGAAACGTTTTCTGCAACAAATAAAGTCCAGTTGATCTTGTATTGAACGCCTTTTTTGATTATAAAACATGAGAAATAGAAAAAAAAATGTTTTTAGTCACTTAGTGTAACAGTTTTATTCCCTGCCCTTCCTCAACTTCAGGCTACTCTGACTGTTCTTCTGTGCTCATCTCCTCCATGTGATGCTGGTTGCCTCTCATAAAAATCAACACTTCAAAATTGGTGTCAGACAAGCTGGCTCTCTTGGCCCTCAAAATGTCCTTTCCCATCGAGAACAGGCGTTCAACTGCTGCACTGGAGGGGATGGGTGTGTTATATTTGGTGAACAGATCGATGAGTACCTGCTCACCCAAAAAGGCAGCATCGGTCAACACCACGTTTAAATCTCAAATACACGGGTGTGTCGCCACGGCATTTATACATGATGAAAGTAACCCAAATACATAAAACTAACGACTCGCCGTCGAATGGTCGACACAAAACGCACAATAAAATCCTTCGGCCACGTTAATTTGGCTTGAAACAGCTGGGTTTTCTAAGGATTTCCATTAGTAACCCACAACCAACCGGCAGACACAGTTAGCGTCTATAGGTACTCAACAGATTTAATGAAAAGTAATAAAAATACATGAAAATAACGACTCACCGTCGCGTGGTATACACAGAACACAAAATAGAATCCTCCGGCCGCGTTAATTTGGCTTGAAACAGCTGGGTTTTCTAAGGATTTGTCCAAGTACCCAGCACAAACAGCTAGCCACGGAATTAGCCTCTGAGTTCACCTCTAACCCGGAAGCTGTCGAGATGGAATAGTCCATTTTTAGTAGGGGGATAATGAAATCAACCGTTTTTTAAATTGCTTATTTAATGATTGTTTTCATCGTAACTATAATTATTTTTATGTTAAATGTAGATTAACAAGCAGGATCAATGTTAGGAATTAGGTGACTGGCCGGGGCGCGGCGGGGCCGGGGCCTCATGCTGATGGGATCCCCAGGCATTTACCTACATGGTAGATCCCCCCCTCTGCTCCCTCCCCCCTCCAACCCTCCCTCCCCCCTCCAACCCTTCCTCCTCTCTGCTGTTTACGGTGGGGAAAAAGGTAAAACAAGCAGCATTATGAGCTTGTAAATAAGTTTATTGGTTTTTACTGATAGATAATTAGTTATTAGCGGTACTGCATTTTAAATAAAAATAGCAGAAATCCGCTTATGAATTATAAAAGTTAGTCAATTCACAAAAACGCTGACAAAAAGTTTAGGTCCACTGTAAGCGGAATAGCGATTTAGCGCTCCCTAGCGTTCATTCGCCCACCTTTGTATATATATATATATATATATATATATATATATATATATATATATATATATATATATGTATATATATATATATATATATATATATAT
>JBBPBX010036545.1:20697-31423 GCA_038048925.1 Garcialebias charrua | reverse complement strand
ACGCACTAAAATACGTACGTTCAGTGCAAGTGTATGTTATACATGAACACAGAATTTTAATTAAGTCATCTTTTTAAAAATTCTTAAATTTATAAAGTTGTACATTTTCTGTGACGTGGTTAGAAAAATAAAATAATAAAAAAAATAAGCTTCAAAGATATTTATTGTCAATATTGTGCATCTGTATTATTCTAATTTTATGTCCACTAAAATTGCAGCACAGAAAAGCCATAACAATAAAGAAATACATTATATAAAAACTGGAGCGTGAGATTGATAGGCGGATAGGTGCAGCGTCCGCAGTGAAGCGGGCGCTGTACCGGTCTGTCGTGGTGAAGAGAGAGCTGAGTCAAAAGGCAAAGCTCTCAATTTACCGATCGATCTACGTTCCCACCCTCATCTATGGTCATGAGCTTTGGGTTGTGACCGAAAGAACGAGATCTCGGATACAAGCGGCTGAAATGAGTTTTCTCCGCAGGGTGGCTGGACTCTCCCTTAGAGATAGGGTGAGAAGCTCAGTCATCCGGGAGGGACTCGGAGTAGAGCCGCTGCTTCTCCACATCGAGAGGAGCCAGTTGAGGTGGCTCGGGCATCTGGTTAGGATGCCTCCTGGACGCCTCCCTGGTGAGGTGTTCCGGGCATGTCCCACCGGGAGGAGACCCAGAGGAAGACCCAGGACACGCTGGAGGGACTATGTTTCTCGGCTGGCCAGGGAACGCCTTGGGATTCCCCCAGAGGAGCTGCTCCAAGTGGCTGGGGAGAGGGAAGACTGGGCCTCCCTACTTAGGCTGCTACCCCCGCGACCCGACCCCGGATAAGAGGAAGAAAATGGATGGATGGATGGATGGATTATATAAAAACAACTATTAAACTTTGGTTTTTGTTTCTGCCTACCGTAATATCTGGTGGAAATACATTTCATAAACAATATTAGACATACAACCTTACCATCTACATTTTAAAATTGTGTAATAATATTATGATCACAGTTATATTAGTTGCAGTGCAAACCATAAAATAATCTTGACATAAATACAGTTTCCCCTTACTTACCTTGTTTCCAAAACCTGAATGGGAGTCTCCCCAAATTCACTTCTGAGACCTTCCCCAAAGTCATCATCTCTGCATAAAAACATATAATGTAGTTCAAACAATAATCAGATATTCTTTTCAACACATTTATCACACAATGACAAATTTATCTAACATATCAAAGCATGTAGGATGATTTAAAAAATAGCATCAAACAGCCATCTTCCATCCTGTTCTGCTGCTAGAAGTAAAATTGTGTAATAATATTATGATCACAGTTATATTAGTTGCAGTGCAAACCATAAAATAATCTTGACATAAATACAGTTTCCCCTTACTTACCTTGTTTCCAAAACCTGAATGGGAGTCTCCCCAAATTCACTTCTGAGACCTTCCCCAAAGTCATCATCTCTGCATAAAAACATATAATGTAGTTCAAACAATAATCAGATATTCTTTTCAACACATTTATCACACAATGACAAATTTATCTAACATATCAAAGCATGTAGGATGATTTAAAAAATAGCATCAAACAGCCATCTTCCATCCTGTTCTGCTGCTAGAAGTAAAATTGTGTAATAATATTATGATCACAGTTATATTAGTTGCAGTGCAAACCATAAAATAATCTTGACATAAATACAGTTTCCCCTTACTTACCTTGTTTCCAAAACCTGAATGGGAGTCTCCCCAAATTCACTTCTGAGACCTTCCCCAAAGTCATCATCTCTGCATAAAAACATATAATGTAGTTCAAACAATAATCAGATATTCTTTTCAACACATTTATCACACAATGACAAATTTATCTAACATATCAAAGCATGTAGGATGATTTAAAAAATAGCATCAAACAGCCATCTTCCATCCTGTTCTGCTGCTAGAAGTAAAATTTGAACTTTTTATGCTCTCCTTTCATCCTGCTTCACTGCATGCTCATGTCCGCAGCAAACTCGTCCACCCCACCGCAAGTTTTACAGATTTTATTCCAAAAATTAATAATTTTTGAGGCCCTTTATACAGGTAAACGTCCAAAGAGGTTGAGATGTATGCATCAACAACATATATTGTGTAGTACAACTAACAGACTTTTAGATTATGAACACCAAATGATCTGCAGACAATATGCTAATTGCTAGTTGTGATCATGCATCTCTTACACAGACAGCGCAGTTACAGTACTTTCATCATATCTGCATGCTGATCCACAATACAATAAGTTAGGATAACTAAATGTACGTATCAAAACAATACTGAGGTTGAATGAGTTAGCTGCTGCCATTAGCATCACGTCAGCTGTAGGCCGGAAAACGGTTTTAGCCTGTTGTAGATAATATCATGGCATTTGCGCTATCACATGAGTCAAGCAAAGACACTTACTTTTCAAGCAGGAAAGTTGCTAACTCTGCATCGCTTTGCAATCCTTTGATCACTCGAAGCTCTCGCCACCTCCGCCATCTTGAAACAGCTACTGTTTGAGACGGGAGCGTGCCCGGCTGCTGCGCCTGCGCGCTGCCGCTGGGAGAGGCGGGGGGAGGGCGGGGGAAGCTCGTTCATGAAAATAACTCTGTTTTTATTGGCTGGTCAAAAACGGCCCGCTCTGGTTTTTATAAATGCTATTTTAACCACCGGGAGACGCCAGAGGAATATAGTATTTCTCAAAGATTACCTGTTTAACATCACTCTGACAAAAAATAGTGACTGAGAGAAGAAATATGTTTATAAAAAAAGCTACATACTGCAACTTTAAAATGTCCTCTGCCATTTTTGAGCAACCAGTCCGGTTGAAACAAAAGCCAGCAATTCTAAGTCTGAACACAAGAGGGCAACAGCAACCAGGTCAACAAATAGATCAACAAGCCAGTATTCTTGACATTATGAGGTAGCAAAATGACATCACTGCTATGTTGGTTCAGCAAAATCAAAGATCTGCCTTGCCACCAAGAAACATCCCAGTTTTTGATGGTGATCCTCTTCAATATAAATCATTTATAAGAGCGTTTGAGAATGGAGTGGAAGCCAAAACATCCAACTTAAGTGACCGTTTGCATTTTTAGAACAATACACCAGGGGGCAACCTAGAGACCTTGTGCGTAGTTGCCAGCATTTACCATCAGAGCTGGGCTATCTTAAAGCTAAAGATCTTCTTTCTGAACATTTTGGAAACGAATTTAAAATTGCACAGGCCTATATGGACAAAATTAACAACTGGCCAGTTATAAAACAAGAGGACATTAAATCACTGCAAGCATTTTCTCTGTTTCTTAAGGGCAGTGTTAATTTTGACAGCTATTTTTAATTTAGTTTTAGTCTTAGTCATGTGACTAAAACATCATTTAGTATTAGTCATTACTTAGTCATCAGAATTTTTTTTGTTTTAGTCTAATTTTAGTTGACAAATCAATGAAAACATTTAGTCGACAAAAATAATTAGTCGACAAAATTAACACTGCTTAAGGGATGCTCAAATTTAACAGAACATATCACTCATATGAAAGAACTGGACTTGCCATCTAATATGAGGAACATAATCTTAAAACTTCCCTATAAAATGAGAGAAAGCTGGAGAAATGTAGCCTGTTACCTGCAGGAAAGCAGGGGTCAGAGGGCATCATTCACTGATCTTGTTGTTTTTATTGAAAGACAAGTGAAAGTTGTATCAGATCCACTGTTTGGTAACATCACGGACTATCAACAGCTCAACTCCAAAAGCCTCAGCTTTACCAAACAAAGAAAGGAGAGTAGCTTTGCTGCAAATGTTGTTGCAGTGAAGAATGAATGTCCATCTGAAGACGAGAGCAAGTCTTCAAAATTTCAAAGCTGTCTATATTGTCTCCTAAGTAATCATACCGTTGACAAGTGCTTCAAGTTTAAAGCTCCCCTGACATGATCTTTCAACTTTCCAAAAAATGGCACAACATATATAAATATTAAGATTGACCTCTGACCGTTTTTGCTAAAATAATGTTAAATGAATGAAAATTCCTCCCAAAAACAGTTTAAAATTAGCGCCATTTTTTTAACACGATAAATAGGGATTTCGCCGTCGCAGGATGATGACGTCATAACAAGAGACGTCTCTACTGCGCAGCTTGAAAACAATGGAGGAGCTACAAACTCGATCCGTCCAATTTAGCCATTTAAAAGTTAATATTTTAGCGGATTGTCTGCAGAGAAGCCAAAGTTATTTCCAGTAAACAGCAGGTTATAATTTTTTTTCAGCTCCTGCTGGTTTTTGGAGACTTTTCACTTCAGGACGTGAGCAGCTCTGTGAGGACTTACAGCATAGTTTCCACAGCACTGAAATGGTAATATATTAGTTAATGGTTCTAATAATTATTCAACATTAATTTATAGTTTAAAAAATTAGTCCCTTTTAAAATATCTGTTAAATATATTATTCTTTTATTTTATTTTGTTTGTGTTTTCAGGTTTCCAGGTCTCCAGTCCATCACCTGAGGCTCTTCCTGAACCACTAGTACAACCCAGACTTTCACATCACAGCAGGTAAGATTGCATCAACGAAAAGAATAGTACTCAACAATATTCTTTGATGTAAATCTGTTGATTTTCTGTGGTTCTGATGAGGGAAGTGACAAAGTGGATGCAGCATTCAGCCCATAATGGACCCAGATGTCCCCTGCGTCCAGACCTACAACACCTGGACATCCATGAGCGTGGAGGAGCGAGGAGGTGGTGGAGTCTGAAGAAGTACAAGCAGCAGGATGAGGAGAAACTAGACCGATGTCCCCTGCGTCCAGACCTACAACACCTGGACAGGAGGGTGGACGAGGAGGTGTTGGAGTCATTTTTACAGAGCTGATGAAGTCAAACACCACTTGCATTTTTTAAACTCAATTTTTTTTGATAATCTGTTCATATTAATGTTTCCCCAGAGGTTTTCATTTATTTGATAATATGGGATGGTTTTATTTTAATAAAATGTTTTTTTCAACATTCACCAATTTTGTTTTTACTAAAGTATGAGCTGTGAGTTGTAGATGCACGAATGAAATTAAAACAGATACACAAATATTCTCACAAAGAATAACTCAACACTAACAGATAATATAGTGTACTACTGTAACTTTATTTACACATAACTACAGAAACACTTGGTTCATTGTTATCCTTTTTTTTCAAACAATATGTTCATTTGAACAGTCAGAAAAAATATTAAATTCATTGATTCATTTTCATCTCAATGCTCTGGCCAGTTGTAGTATTTCTGCATATTTTAATGTCTTGATGCACAAACGTAGCTTTCTGCAGCAGTCCTGATGTTCTACAGATCCTGAAGATGTCTCCATCTGTTGTTGAACAATATCAAGGTTTGTTCTCCTCCACCTCGGTCCACTCTTCAGGTGAAGACATTTCTGTGAATCCTCGCTCCTCCACGCTCATGGATGTCCAGGTGTTGTAGGTCTGGACGCAGGGGACATCTGGGTCCATTATGGGCTGAATGCTGCATCCACTTTGTCACTTCCCTCATCAGAACCACAGAAAATCAACAGATTTACATCAAAGAATATTGTTGAGTACTATTCTTTTCGTTGATGCAATCTTACCTGCTGTGATGTGAAAGTCTGGGTTGTACTAGTGGTTCAGGAAGAGCCTCAGGTGATGGACTGGAGACCTGGAAACCTGAAAACACAAACAAAATAAAATAAAAGAATAATATATTTAACAGATATTTTAAAAGGGACTAATTTTTTAAACTATAAATTAATGTTGAATAATTATTAGAACCATTAACTAATATATTACCATTTCAGTGCTGTGGAAACTATGCTGTAAGTCCTCACAGAGCTGCTCACGTCCTGAAGTGAAAAGTCTCCAAAAACCAGCAGGAGCTGAAAAAAAATTATAACCTGCTGTTTACTGGAAATAACTTTGGCTTCTCTGCAGACAATCCGCTAAAATATTAACTTTTAAATGGCTAAATTGGACGGATCGAGTTTGTAGCTCCTCCATTGTTTTCAAGCTGCGCAGTAGAGACGTCTCTTGTTATGACGTCATCATCCTGCGACGGCGAAATCCCTATTTATCGTGTTAAAAAAATGGCGCTAATTTTAAACTGTTTTTGGGAGGAATTTTCATTCATTTAACATTATTTTAGCAAAAACGGTCAGAGGTCAATCTTAATATTTATATATGTTGTGCCATTTTTTTGGAAAGTTGAAAGATCATGTCAGGGGAGCTTTAAAGACAAGTCACATAAATATAAAGTAAACTTTATCAAAGAAAAGGGCATGTGCTTTGGTTGCTTAAAGGTGGGCCATGTAAGCAGAGAATGCAGAGGTCGTTTGATCTGTTCTGTTTGTCATCAGCAGCATCCCAGTGTCCTGCACATCGACAAGGAAAGTACAGGAGTTTTCCCCCGACATCCACAGAATCCTCTGAGTACCACCTCCACAATGACTCAGACCTGTAGCCATGTCAGGGTCTGTGATGAAGATAACTCAAACCTTTCTATCGTTGCAGTTCAAGTCAGGAGTCCAAAAACCAACACCATCGTGCAGACATATGCCTTTTTGGACCCGGGCAGCACAGGAACATTCTGCACTGAAAGTTCAGCCCGGAAGCTGCAACTGAAAGGTAAAAGAACAAATGTCCAGCTGCAAACAATGGGACATAAAGACATTGTGAGTACGAACATCATATCTGGACTCCAAGTAGCAGCACTCGATAAAAATGATTTTATTGAACTTCCAGACGTTATGACACCGAAATTAATGCCTGTTTCAAAGAGAAATTTTCCATAACAGGAGGACATTGACAAGTGGCCGTACCTGCAAAGCATCAAGCTCCACAACATAGATGCTGATGTAGATCTGCTCATTGGTACCGACGCACCTAAAGTAATGGAGCCGTGGGAGCTGATCAACAGTCAGAACGAAGGTCCATATGCAGCTTGGACCAGAATCGGATAGGTCATTAATGGTCCACTCCGGGGTGAAAGGAACAAAACAGGCTGCCATTATTTTGCTACAAACAGGATTTCTGTTAAACATCTGGAAACAATGCTGATTGAACAACACAATCATGATTTTAATGAAAATTCCATCCTGCCCATGAACCTTTGTATTGCAGAAGAACATCTTCAAAGTCTGAAAAGAAAGTTTGACAAGAGCAGCACTTTCAAGAAAGATAATCCAGCAGATGAATCATCAAGAGGAATGAAAGCAGGAGACTTTTTGGACCACAGCAAATGAATTGATGGACGCGAGTATCTGTGTGGTTCTCAAGTTAAATGGCCTAAGCTGGAGGAAACCATCAACACGCTGCGATATGCCGACAGAGCTCTCAAAATTAAAAACAAACCGGTTGTTAACATCGACCCCAAAACAGCTGAAATGAAACTACTGAAACAGCAGGTTCAGGAGCTGCAATGATGCTGCTGCATGCCCAAGGAGGAGTAACTCCCGTCCTCTCCGGGGCAGAGTCGGTTGAGAGCGCAGCCAAGCTGTTGGAAAAGGAACCGCACTCTGGAGGACGAGAACAACAAGCTGAGCAGAGAGCTGAGCGAGGCAGCTGGACAGACGGCCTTCATGTTCGAGAAGATCATCGCGACAGAACAAGTAAATGAGAAACTGCAGAACAAACTGGAACAGCTTGGGCACCACGCAGCATGTACAGTTGATCTACAGAAAGTCCTGCAGACGCTGGAGGACCAGGAGCTGAAGGAGAACATGGAGGTGCTGAAGAACCTACAAGACCTAATCTTGGAGCTCAAGGATGAGAGTGCAGGCATCTCAGCCTCCATTGACGCCATGGTGGCAGGAGAAGAAGCTTCAAGAAGTGACGATACAAACTCCCCCGCTGAGTCTCAATCGGATTCTCCAGAGAACTTCACGGCCCATCATGCACTGCGGCAGGCTCAGCTCTCCAAAGAACTGATTGAGCTCAACAAAGTGTTGAGTTTGAAGGATGCCTACGTGAAAAATATGTGTGCGAATGACAGTCAGCCGGAGCCGATGCACCAGAAAAATACCCAAGCTCTTCAGTCATCAGTGGATTCCCTGCAGAAGGAGAAAGAGGAACTAATTTTAGCTCTTCAGTCACAAAAAAAAAAAAAAAGACACCAACCAGGCCAAGCTCAGTGAGCAGAGGAGGAACAGACTTCAGGAGCTCGAAGCTCAGCTTGGAGACATGAAGCGGAAACTTTTTGATCAGTCCAAACTGCTGAAACTCAAAGAATCATCTGCTCAGAAAGTCAGCAAGCTCATGCAGGAGATGCAGTCTATGAAGACTCAACAAATCCAACTTATGAGGCAGATGAGGGAGGACTGAAAAATTCAGACAGTGGAAGAACAAGAAAGACAAGAAGGTCCTGCAGCTAAAGGAAAAGGATCATAAAACAATACGAGATGTTGAAACTTGAGATTTTCAGAAACAAGCCAATGTCCTGCATCGTAAAACTGAAGAGGCAGCAGCAGCAAACAAGAGACTGAAGGATGCTCTGAAGAAGAGAAGTGAAGTAGCAGATAAGCGCAATGCTCGGAGCAGAGGCACCAAAGGAGCTGCTGCACAAATCAAAACTTGACTGTTCAATGAGTTGGAGGTGATGGCTGACCTTAATTCATCCAAACCAGCGTTTTGGAGAGGCCAGTGACGAAGCTCTGTCCGCTCTTGGAGACATCTGCAAACCAAAGACATTTCTATTCCTTCTATTCTCTTCTCTTTTGTTTTGCAGGTTCATCATTGAGGAAATGAAGAACCAGAAGAATTACTTAATGTCTTTGTATTTATATAGAATATTATTGAGGTCATTGTTAGAATAGCTCCTTTAGTGATAGATGTAATTGTGATTTTTAATGCAGGGATTTTTAATTAGGGGCTGGAGTGTAGGAGCTATTTCTCCATTTCTGGCTAAATTTTAGAATTTAAATTGTTTAGTTTATCCTTATGTTTTTGTTGTTTGATTTATTATTATTTTTGTTTAATTCATTATTTAGAATAAGTTATTTGATTAGGAATTCACTTACCGGTAATTAGTTAATTAGTTTCAGTTGGGATGTGGGTGTTTCACAGTATAAATAGGTGGGTCTTAGGCATTTTATTATGCACGTGGATGGTCATAAGGTTTTTTACCAGTCTCAGTTTCAGTCACACAGTCACAGTCACTTCAGTCTATCAGCCAGATAACAGGTGCAGGAGTCACAACAGGAGAATTAGAATCCTGTAGAGCCTGTAACTTTTTGCCTGAACGATGGAATAAAACAACAAAAATCAACGTTCCTCTTTCCTTTTTTGAATTTTGATTCCTTTCTTTTGGGCTGCATAAACCAGAATCCACGGTGCACCAAGCCAGAAGACAAATGGTCACTACAGAAGGACTGCAATACAGTAGTTCAGTGAGTTAGTCAAAGTCAAAGGCAAAGTCAACTTTATTGTCAGAACTGCAATATGTACAGGACATACACAGGACCGAAATTGCGTTTCTCTCAGTCCCTCGGTGCAACAGTAACCATCTAAACACTAAACACTAAAACATTTAATAAACATAAGCATAAAATAGTAAAAGTGTAACACTGTCCTGAGTTTTTTCATAATAGTATAAAAGTATGAAAATTTACACCAACACTGAAACACCAAACACCCCTGAAACACCAAACACCCAATGAACATAAGCATAAAATGAAATAATAAAAGTGTAATACTGTCCTGAGTTTTTGCATAGTAGGTTTTGGATATTAGGTTATGGAACGAAGAGGAAAATGACATTAAAGAAGCTAAATCAATAATTATATTTAAAAGAAAGATTAAGGATAAATTGTTAAGGAAATATGTTTAACGAAGACACGAGTTTAAATAGTAATTCTTGTGATTAAGGGAGTTAATGAGTTATTCGATTTTCTTTTTTGTATTTAATGAAATTGTTGTTTGAATTGTTTGTTAGAAAATAAGGGGCAGATACAATAAGATTTTTTTCTTCATCTGCCACCTTTCATTTTATATTTTAATTTTCTTGTTATCTGTGTGTTAAAATGTTTTATTTTGTGTTTTTTATTATAAAATGAATGAAACAATAAATCAAAAATCAAAAAATAATCTTATTAACTTTTTTTTTATCTCTTTGTTTTATTACAAGTCTGGGACAGAGGTAGCTGCTCTCTTTGTCCACTTCAGGGACAGACATCCACCAGAGATCACCTGCAGCTAAGAAGTGTGTGATGACTGAACTGAACTCTGAACTGTTCCAGGACCTGTTCCACTTGGAGGAGGAGGTCCAAGAAGTTGTGAGTACAAATACAGCCACACTGCTGCTACTGGACAAAAACTTGATTAGTTAGATTGTAAACAGTCTGTTGCTGCTTATTGTTCTGACTGTTATTGTATTTATTATTTATTAGGATTTTTATTATTGTTAATATAGTTTATTTATTGTAGAGTGCTGTTTATTTAAAATATCATCCAAATGGGTCACTTTTATTTATTACTACAATACAAT
Organism: Garcialebias charrua; assembly: GCA_038048925.1. Classification (NCBI taxonomy): domain Eukaryota; kingdom Metazoa; phylum Chordata; class Actinopteri; order Cyprinodontiformes; family Rivulidae; genus Garcialebias; species Garcialebias charrua. Next base: position 20,934 of record JBBPBX010036545.1, on the reverse strand, counting down.
ACAAACATATTTTTGGCATATTTTCAAAATAAACATTTTGTAAGTCTTTATTTTGTCTTTTTTTTTGTACCGAAAATAAACCGAACCGAGCCCTCCTTGTAGTTGAACCGAACCGAAATGTGATTTTAGCGTACCGTTACACCCCTAGTACCCCTTGGTGTTTATGTTTTGCCTAGGAGATGTTTAATGGAAGGGTTTCCCCTCTCCCTAACTGATCTCCAACATCAGGATGGGCTC
>JBBPBX010036545.1:0-20510 GCA_038048925.1 Garcialebias charrua | reverse complement strand
TATATATATATATATATATATATAAATAAATAAATAAATAAATAAATAAATAAATAAATAAATAAATAAATAAATAAACAGTTTTCTAATAAGGACCTGGGAGGTTACCCTATGCTTGGCCTGGGTTTTCTACCTCCACATTTGTCACCCAATTTCTTGTGACGTAGTGGGTCCATTGCTCCTCCTGTTTCTCAGGATGCTCCAGGGAGAAAAAGGAGATTATGAATACTCACACTAGTGGAGCACGCTTAGGCTGTCTCTAGCTGGTGTTATATATATATATGCCCAGTTGAAACATCACGTTGATGTTCTATATATGTGGCATTTTTTCCTCTTAGCATGTGCTCTCTACATTCCTTGTAGAAAGCAGATGGGAGATGCCTGTCTTTTTAGGACGGATGTTCTCACATGCATTTTGCTGAGCATTTCAAGGGCGTGAATGAATTATGTTCCCATAGCAAGTATGTTGCACCGAGAGAACTTGACTGAAAGGGAACTGAAAGTTATTCATTCAACCTTTATTTATACAGGCTAGCCTCGTTGAGTCACGGGGACTCATTTACAAGAGGGACCTGTCTCACTCACACCAAACAACCATCCACTCTCACACTCACACCTAGGGTCAATTTAGAGTCACCAATCAGCCTAACAAGCATGTTTTTTGGTCTGTGGGAGGAAACCGGAGTACCCGGAGGAAACCCACGCATGCACGGGGAGAACATGCAAACTCCACCCAGAAAGGCCCCGGACCGGGATTTGAACCGGCAACCTTCTCGCTGAGAGGCAGCAGCTCTACCAGTTGTGCCACCACGTTGCGCTTATGCACCATAACTCATGTTCCCTGAAGGAAGGGAACGAGGTGCAACATATCTGGCCCTTTCAATGCTGAAAGCTCAGTGAAGTGCAATTTTGGAGAAAGATGGATGGGCGTCAACCGCTTAAATACCCAGAGGGCGGGGCCTCTGACGCGACGCTGCCGCCCTAGCCGTAAAGGTGTGAATGTATTTCTTCAGGTAATCGCGCGGGGGCGCAATTCCCATAGCAAGTATGTTGCACCTCGTTCCCTTCCTTCAGGGAACATGAGTTATGGGGCATAACCTCCTCCCTCCTCCCTGCTTTTGCATTTTTATCTTGTCTGCAACTCTTCAGCGCTCACTCGAAGCAATTTGGAAATGGATTTAATTGCGTGGGCTGTCTCCTCTATCGATAAAATTTTTCCACGAAGCGCTCTGGACCAGGAGAACCGGCATGCCCCCTCGACACGCATGCGGTTGGCTACATTATGGACTCGTGGGGCGAGTGGAATTTAATGTGTCTGACCGTTCTTTCAGTCGAGGACATGGAAGATCTGTGGATAATTAGAATTATGGTAGCAGGTGCTCTGCTTTTTGGCTTAGGCGGAAACTTCCTGCTCAACAAGATTCTTTGATCCGGGCTGTGACCTCAATGAACCAGCTGTTGTTCGAGCTGTATCGCACGATGGGAACAGTGGTGGACAGCCGCGGACCTGCAGTGCATTTTGGGACTCGTTTACAGCCGACCGGGCTACATCAGGGGGCAGACGGGGACCTGTAGCTCGGATTGAATGAAACCTCACATGATTCCACGATTTGGACCCAGATGGCACCTGGACTCAAGGCTGCAGTCAGAGTACACTGTAGCCTGCCCTGAAAAATAAATAATGCAACTTATCTAATCGGGACACAAGCAACCTTGAAAAAAGGCTGACTGCAAACCTCTCCTGGAGTCTGAAGCTGTTGGAAAACTGTCGCCCTCCCCCCAGAGGTCTCTGTGTGCATTCAGATGGAGCCGGCTGAGCCCATCTGCAGACTGTGCTTATCTGAAATGATTGCTCACAGACTTATCTCCCTGCTACGCCACCAAAATGCAACATGTCTTTTGTCTTTATCTGTGCTGAGCTGGTAGAGTTTTTTTGACTTTATCATAGAATGTCCTAAGACAAAATGTGATAGATTCTTTTTTGAATACCAATGATTATCCCACTGTAACGTTCCTTTTTTTTCCATATCTGATTGTCTGGCGGCGCGATTTAATTATTGCTGCGGATTTCCGTGCGTACGTCCCTCTTAGGATGGTGCGCGCGCCAATAGCACTGTTTTGTACCTCGGTACAAATATGCCAATAAAGATATATTCTATTCTATAACTTTCAGATTTTTTCCCCCCTAGATGAATAAACTACCTGTTAGAGGGAATTGTTATTTTTTGGTTTATTTTAAAGAGCGAATTCAAGTTTTCACCGTTAAAATAAATAATTGGATGTGGAGTTCTTCTTAAGTGCACATTTTGAATTTGAAATGGTCTGGAAACAGTTCCACAGAGACATTTTAAAATAACTTACAAACATGTGTGGCTTTATGCATTCTACAAAACTAACAATAAAATGAGAATAAACTGACAGAGCACCTGTTTTTTTCTCCTATGTGTGTGTGTGTGTGTAATTTTTAAAAAATCAGTGAATGCATTTTAATAAAACTCTCAGAAAACAATAATTGGATTTCATCAAATTTGAAGCCAATCATGTTCAAGATGGCCGCCACAGCAAAGCAACTCTCGTAAACCCACTAATGGCTCTGACTTGGTCAGTTTTACAGTCGCATTACAGAGATGCATGTCCAGCACATACAGTGTTTTTTAACACACACTGTTTGAGTGAGATCTGTTGTTAAAACTTTCCCATTATCTATAGGAGTAGATCTGTCTGTTAGCAAAAAAATGCATGAATTACTGCATACATTTTATTTAAAACCGTCATCTATCAATCATTGAGTGTATTTGCACAACTGATTAATATTGGGAGCCAACCTAGTTTTAGATGGCCACCACAGCTAACCGAATATCTAAAACATAAATGTGGCTATCACTTTTTCAATTTTACATGTACTGAGCTAAAACGTATTGTGATAGTATGTTATGTTGTTTATTTGTCATATGCAGGTTAACACAGGGTCAACAATGCAATGAAATGTTAAGGATGAGAAGAACCGATTCAACTCGCTAAAACACAAAACAAAAAACAAATACAAACAAAAAAACAAAAAACAAGTACTAAAGCATGCAATATGGTACAAAATAAAGTACCAAAAAGTGAAAAACAAATACCGGCACAGTATAATATTTATAAGATCCATGTAGCCCTCACTTAAGTAATGTTAGTAAATAAGTGAGTTTGGGTTCTTTAGTTCAGTAACTCCCTGACTATTTAATTTGAATCTCTGTCTAATGTTTTTGGACCAGTCTGCATTGAACACTACTAAAGTAAATTACAGCACACACCATGTAACATAGAACATAGAAACCATCCTTTAATTAAACAAAAATAATGATAAAATAGGAAAAACAAAGGTTTTGGGTTTAACATTGTGATCACTAAATCCTACGGGTACAGAAATTATGTCAAAGCATTTATCAGCACAATTTGAATACACATGGTCAATACATGTAGAGGTTTTTACACCATTTTGATTAATATTAATTCTAGTTGGTAAATGTATTACTTGAGAATGGTTGCATATGGAGGTCATATCGAGCAATATTGTTTTCAAATGACAGTTACTATCCATATAATTGTTGGTTAAAGGAGTTATTTACTTATTTTGTTATTAGAGAGCAATTAGTTTGTATTAGATAGATAGGAGCAGATTTAACAAGATATTTTCTTCATCTGCTACCTTTTCATTTTACACCTTATATATTTTTTCTTTTCATTGTTTGTCATTTGTTGTATCACATTTTGTAAAATGAATAAACTTAAAAAAAACATTCTATGATCTGCAAGAATGAACAGATCATTATTTGTATCCGTGGCCCTTTCGATCATTGTGCATATATTATTCAAGTATTCAATATTCGAATTTGGTGGTCTGTAGCAACAGCATGTTAATATTGGTTTAGAATGTGGTGGGTGTACCTGAAGCCATAACGCTTCTATACCAGACATACCAAGATCCTGTATTTTAACTGAAATGTGACTTTGAACATAAAAAGCAATACCAATTCCATATTTATTTATGTCAAGTCTAAATAACAAAAGTCTAAATAAATGGGCAGCACGGTGGCACAACTGGTAGAGCTGCTGCCTCTCAGCGAGAAGGTTGCCGGTTCAAATCCCGGTCCGGGGCCTTTCTGGGTGGAGTTTGCATGTTCTCCCCGTGCATGCGTGGGTTTCCTCCGGGTACTCCGGTTTCCTCCCACAGACCAAAAAACATGCTTGTTAGGCTGATTGGTGACTCTAAATTGACCCTAGGTGTGAGTGTGAGAGTGGATGGTTGTTTGGTGTGAGTGAGACAGGTCCCTCTTGTAAATGAGTCCCCGTGACTCAACGAGGCTAGCCTGTATAAATAAAGGTTGAATGAATGAATGAAAAATATATTATAACTTCTATAGCTACTGTACTACTGTATCTTCAACAATTTCATCCATGTGAGAGTCTGTCACAGCCATATGTACATTAGACTCCGACAGAATAGAACATACGTAATTCACTAACTTTATGTTTTAAACGACAGATGTCCAGGTGAGAGAATTTTAATCCTTGGTCTTTTGAACAGCATTCTATTAGAGTGAGCAAATACCTCAAAATTAATTTACACCTTTTTAAACCATCATTCAGCGAATTCATTATTCAGTGAAGAAAAACTTCTTAGGTGGTCGTTCCGTATGTTGCTGGAGTTTCAGAGAAATTGAGACGTTTATTTTCTAAACACAACGTCCCAGTGGCTTTTAAACCCCAAAATACATTAAAGACTGGTTCATCCCAAAGATCCAGTCCCCCGGCACAAACAGAGTAATATTGTGTATGCTGTTCAGTGTCAGGAGGGCTGTGATCAGTCTTATATCGGGGAAACTAAACAGCCACTGGCCAAAAGGATGGCCCAGCACAGAAGATCAACATCATCAGGTCAGGACTCTGCGGTCACTCTTTCAGGGATGAAGATGTTCACATAAAGGAAAGAGAGGAACGATTGTTTGAGAGAGGAGTAAAGGAGGCCATCTTTGTGAAGAGAAACCGTCCATCATAGAGGTGGGGGCCTCCGGGTTCAACTGTCCTCCTCCTACAATGCAGTTATTGCTAGTATCACTCAGCCCTCTGTGAATAGCAAACAACCATCAGGGTGCTAACGATCGTTAGACTGATGGTCCTCCTGTGAGCAGCTGGTTTCGGCTGTCATCAGCCAACTGGTTGATCAATACAGCATCTCAGACTGAGGAAGTCTTTCGGACGAAAGATGAAACGTTTCTACTTTTTTGTTTTGTTTTTTGAATGTCCAGAGGACCGGAATAAACTTTTTTAGACTGAAGTGGCAAATGTGAATAATGAAACAATAGACCCCTTTCACGGCTCGTCATCAACCCTGGAAATATACCGGAAGTAGCCATCTTGGCGACATAGCTGTGTTAGCCTCAAAGCTATTGTAGTGGTGCGTCGCGTCTGGTCACACAAAATCAAAAAATGGTGAATTATTATTGTGTCCATGGCTGCCACAATCGGTCAGATTGAGAGAAAAAGCCTTCTGTTTTACAGATTACCACTCGTGATCACAAATCAAGGTGAAGTAATTCAGCAATTATCAGAGGAAAGTCGACGATTATGCATTCTTGCCAAACTGTTCGAAAGACTTGTCTGTGATCAGCTAACTGATTTCCTACAATCAAACCATATTCTATCACAATTCCAGTCAGGATTCAGAAAACAACACAGCACCGTCACTACAGTTCTCAAAGTATTAAATGACATCATACATGCCCTGGACTGCAAACAATTCTGTGTTGCCCTATTTATAGACCTGTCCAAGGCATTTGATACAGTTGATCACAGACTATTGACAAACATCCTGGAACACTCTGGTCTATCAAAACTTGCAGTCTCCTGGTTCACCAACTACCTAACTGACAGAACGCAGTCTGTTCATGTAGCCGGATCCTCCTCTACATTCTTAGATGTTGTGAAAGGGGTGCCACAGGGTTCTGTCTTGGGTCCCATTCTTTTCTCCCTATACATCAACGATCTTTGCAGTGATCTGTCAAATGCTTCCCACCATTATTACGCAGATGACACCATCATCTATTGCTGTTCTTCCTCCCTCAGCCAAGCTTTCACCTCTCTTCAGGATGCTTTTAATATTATTCAGTCACGGCTGCAAAAACTTAGACTGGTCCTAAATGCCGACAAAAGCAAGTTCATGGTTCTTGCCAACAGAAAGCTGCAACCAGAGAACCCACCTCAAATTGGAACCCAAGAGGGAAAACAAATAGAAATGGTCTCCACCTACAAATATCTAGGTTTCAACATTGACACTGAACTGTCTTTTAAAACCCACATCTCCAAAATGGCCACTAAACTCAAACTGAAGCTAGGTTTCTTCTTCAGAAACAAATCCTGCTTCTCATGCAAAGCCAGGAGAACATTAGTAGCTGCAACATTCATGCCAATACTAGATTATGGTGACGTGCTGTACATGAGTGCTGCATCAAAATACCTACAGTCCTTAGACTCCATTTACCACGGTGCCCTTCGGTTCATTACTGACTCCAGTTATCGCACTCATCACTGTGAGCTTTACGTAAAATCTGGCTGGTCATCTCTCAGCACTCGCAGATACACTCACTGGATATCCTTCATCTACAAGACCCTCCTAAACCTGGTCCCGTCATACCTCACCTCCTTAATACAAACATCACACAGTCATTACTCCCTGCGCTCTAACGATTTAGTCCTCCTGTCAGTTCCTCCTGTCAGAACTGAACTAGGAAAAAGAGCGTTCAGCTTCGCCGTCCCCTCAGCCTGGAACAACTTACAGAAAGATCTGAAACTATCAACATTCATCTCTCCTGGATCCTTTATGTCAACCGTAGTAGAAAATGTCATCAAGAAACTTGACCATTGCAGATGTTTCTAACCACTACTTATCCAATATACATGTCATTGTTGGGTTTTTTTGTCTGCTTGTTTTGTATATAATGTATATAGAAATCTGTCATATCCTGTTGGTTTTGAACTGTCAACATCTGTTTACTGTGATTGTAGTTTTCTTTATTTTCTTTTTGATAAGTGCAAATGCCTATTGCCAATGTGACGTGTGCTGCTGACCACTTGACCAGGTCACCCTTGTAAAAGAGATCTCGATCTCAACGGGCTCTACCTGGTTAAATAAAGGTGATTGATTGATTGATTGATTGATTGATTGATTGACGTCTGTGGCTGCCAGCCTAAACCAGAACTTGGATTAAAAAAACTGAGCAACATCCGAATTTGCTCTGCACACTTTGTGTCAGGTAATATATTTCTTACAGTAGATTATAGTGAATTAGGGCATTACACGAATCAAGTTTATTGAGCACGAGGACACAAACACCACCTCCTTCTCTGTTCAAGACAGCCCTGAAAACACATTGTCAGGTTCTGTCCCTGTCTGTTTTCTTTAGGCTCTGTTTCTTTATGTTATTTTGTGTTCCCCTCCTGCCATACTTTAATTCTGAGCTTTGTTTACTGGTTTCTGTGTATCTCATTCAGGCCCTGTTTACACGGACACTGTGTGGGGGAAACGTAACTTTTGGGCATGTTAATTAGTTTAAAAGTTTTGCGTTGACACGGATCTGACATCTGCTCGAATCTCCCCCTTCCCTCATGCCCCCCCGCTTACACCCACTGCGCATGCGTCCTGCTGAACCTTCACCCACTGCGCATGTGTGTTGCGTCACTCTGCTGGCAGTCTGCTAGTTTCTTTTGTGCTAAAAGTTGAGCTAACAACAACAAGTTAAAGCTGGATTTTGGATAAGAGTCGACACTATTTGACACCAAGCGGGACTCTTTTCATCTAACAAGCTGCACCAGTTGCTGACTGTGGACCAGAACCGAGTCGATGAGGATGAAGTCTGACTTTACTCCGTGATGAACAGCTGACTTACAGCAGGTAAATCAACGTTCTTATATGTTTGCTTGTGTTTACTTTGATCACACAACAACGGAGTTTTTATTTATTTATTTATTTATTTCTGCCAGGTGCAGAAGCTGTCGACTCGTTCCAACAAACAGGCAGACGGTTCGGCGGTTCTGATGGGTCCAGATGAACACACAGCAAGAGTCCAGTAGTTACAGTTCGGTTCACGTGTTTTTAATAGTGTGTTCAGTTTAATTCTCAGTGTTTGTGTTGTAAAATTTGTGCTGCTGAATAAATAAATAAAAAATAAACCTGGTGTCTTCATTTTCACAGCACGTTACGCACTGTTTAAAAAATGTAACGAGTCCAGATAGATACTGTACAGTTCAGATAAATTTAAACATCTCCCACGCCAACATAAATACTGTTTATTATTGTTAAACTGTTATATTTTGCAACGTGACACGTGAAATGTCAGCCTGCCCCGCGCATGCGGGCTGCGCGCATGTGGTTGACACAAAAGATCAGCAGGAGATGTTTACATTATCAGCGGGGGTGCAGCGAAAAAGTTCCACTTTGGGAGCAGGCTCAGAAAACTATCGGTGTCATAGAGGGGGGCCAGCGGTGTCGTGTAGGCGATAAGCAAAGTCGCAAAGAGAAAGTAGCGGTTACACTCAAAATACGCGCCGTGTAAACTGGCCCTCAGTCTCTGTCATTTCCCACTCCTCAGTCTGTCTCTCTGTGCTCAGGCCTTCAGCATTAATCATTCACAGCTGGTCCTCATTCTAATCACCCCAGGTGCTCCTCACTGTCTCGTTTGTGTCAGTATATAAACTCTGTGTATTCACTCCTTGAGCACCGGGGCTTTGTCTTTCCACGGTGTATGATCTGCTCATCTCATCTCCTCTCATCTCCTCTCAGTAAGTGTTTTTGTTCCATCAGCATTATTATTTTTGTTAAATAAATCATTATTCATTTTACATTTGTGAGCCAGTCTGTTTTTCTGCACGTGGGTTCAAACATTAAACAGCAGATCATGACACACATCTCTTTAGACTAGCTTATCATTAACTTTACTAAATGTATTTTATATTATATCATCCTTATGTATTTTATATTTCAATTTGTCACTGATAATGTTTGAACTGAATTGGTTTAAGTGTCCTTGGGTGTTCTGAAAGGCACTTTTAAATAAAATGATTATTATTATTATTACAATCCTTTAACTGTGCTGCATAAAATGTACATGGAACGTTAAAGTTTTTTTGTTGAGTTATTTGTTTTTTACAAATAGCATAAACAACTCAACAACTGAAAGCTTAACAAAGCTTTCAATACAGTCACATGACACTCATGACAAGAGCACTGTCATGAGTCTCATGTCACTGTCAATGACATGTCATGACAGTGACATGACACTCATGACAAGAGCACTGTCATGAGAAACTACACACCTAGCTCTCAAGTTGAAAAGCAAAAAATACGTACAAACACTAAATATGTAAGAAGCACATACAATAACCTAAATTAACTGTTCTTGTGTTGTTTGACAACTGACAATCCGGTGCTATGTTGTAAATCCTGTTTTGAAATTCATATGCATATTAACACACCAATTATTTACAACTTCATTTAAGTAATTTTTATGTTATGTTTTTTCTTTTCTTAGGCAAACGTGCTCCATTGTACAGCAAGGATGATCCAGGCTGAATCCAGGCATCACTGAAGATGTGTGCTACAGAGTGCAGTTGGTGCTGATGGTGGGATGACATCTGGCAGCTGAACGCTTCAACCGACAACAAAAAAGAACTAAAAAAAAACATGGCAAATAGCACATGTTAGAATCCATGTTGAACGTGTCATAGGCTGTGTAAGACAAAAATACACAATCTTGAATGGCCCTCTTCTACCTATCGATTTTCAAACATGTAGAGATCCAGAAAAAGTTGCATTAATCGATATGATTGGCTTTGTGTGCTGTGCCTTGGTTAATCACCTTTGGTGGGTTATGAGTAGCTGCATGAATTGTAAAAAGAACAAGTGGATAGAAGAGTGATAGCTGATGTGAACCTTTTTTATTTTTATTTTACATTGTTCCACCTTTACTTTGAAGTTGTTTTTGCAAATATGGGGCAGACATGATTTTTCATTCACTGCACTCTTTATTTGAGCATGATGCTGGTGAAGATTCTCAGTCGTCCAGGACATGATAAAATCAAAAAAGGCGTTCAATACAGGATCAACTGGACTTTATTAGTAACAAATAAAGTCCAGTTGATCCTGTATTGAACGCCTTTTTTGATTTGAGCATGAATTACTATATCATTACTGTTTATGTATTGATTTGATGAATGTAATTTTGATTATGCTTTTTCTGTAATGGATATCACACTGACGTGAGCAAACAAGACAACTTACATATTACAACATATGTTTCACATAGTGGTGCTGATACTGTATAGCTCACGTCGATTTAGAAAACCTCTCTTTTAAACAGAATAAATGACATTATGTATCATTAACCATTTTGTTTGTGCACTTTTTGTATTGACTAGAAAATATTCTGCCAAACTCAAAGTAGTTATAAGGTAAAAAAGGTCTATATAAAGACAACCATTCGTACTATTATCTTAAAAGATAAATGTCTGCAGAATGCACCTCAAAGTTCTTACTGTAATTAGATTCATAGAGTAGCTGTTATTTATATAATTTGTGTTGAAACACTGTACAAGAGTTGAAAATTTTGAATAACACTTGTCAGCCATCATTGTACTTCACATGTTTATTTAAAAAATATGTATTGAGGTAGTTCTGCACAGAGCTTCTATAAGATGAACTGAAACACACATTTACACATTTAGTCTGGATTAATAAGGAAAATCAAGGCATTGCTCTCTGGAACCGCTCAGATCTGGTTGATCCAGGGATCAAATGTAGCTTAAAAAACAGGGATCTAAGATCATTTTGACAAAATTTGCTTCAATCCTCAGACTGATGTGATGAGTCACATACACATAGCTAGTGTGTGTTTAAAAGCACACCCAAAATATATTTATATGTACACACACAAATTAAAAATTAAATATAAATCACCAAACACCAAATAATTCACAATGTCTGCGTAGGTCACAGCTGGTAAGGTCTTCTCATCTTCTGACATGTTGGACAGCCGGTATGGGTCTTAGCTGCCAATTATCTGTATTTTATCCAAATAACGTTCCTTTGCTGCAGGCTGAAGCTGGTCCACATAGTCTCTTGCAGCTTCTGTCTTCTTCACAGAGGTTTGTTTTACAGAGAACATGGTCAAATCAGAAACAAAACCGGAGCTCCGACTTCAACTACTGTGTGTTTACAGCGCGAGTGTCTCCAAAATGGCGGTGCTTCCGGTATTGCGCAATCCGTGAAAGTGGTCTATACACCAACATCAGAAGCGCTCAATACAAAAACAACTGGACTTTATTATGTTTGTTTGTTTTATTGTGTGACATTTTCTTGTTCAGCAGCCATGTTAAGAAACCACACTTCTTTCTGTCAGATAGCTGTAGCTTCTTTATTACGAACGGCACATATTACAAAACTTCTTCTGCAGCTTTATTAGAACAGTGCTGCTCACACACAATAACTCACACCCACTGCCCCTAGTGGACAACAGCAGTACAGCATGCACACAAACAATAACTGAACACATTCATTCATTCATTCAACCTTTATTTATACAGGCTAGCCTCGTTGAGTCACGGGGACTCATTTACAAGAGGGACCTGTCTCACTCACACCAAACAACCATCCACTCTCACACTCACACCTAGGGTCAATTTAGAGTCACCAATCAGCCTAACAAGCATGTTTTTTGGTCTGTGGGAGGAAACCGGAGTACCCGGAGGAAACCCACGCATGCACGGGGAGAACATGCAAACTCCACCCAGAAAGGCCCCGGACCGGGATTTGAACCGGCAACCTTCTCGCTGAGAGGCAGCAGCTCTACCAGTTGTGCCATCGTGCTGCCCACATGACACAAAATAACTCACAGATAAGTTAAGATGAGAACATATTCTAACACCCTCCCTTGTTCTCATCTTCTTTACCTTCAAATGCTTATTGTCCATAAAAACATATTTTAAATTTCAGAAGTTTTGCTTTTGATACAGGTTTGGTTAAGATGTCAGCAAACATATTTTCAGATGGACAGTACACCACATTGATCTTTTCCTCCCTTAGTGCATCACGTATAAAATGATACTTCACATCAATGCCACCCCTCCCTGGGCTGCCACCTTACCGTGGTGGAGGGGTTTGAGTGTCCCAATGATCTTAGGAGCTATATATGCTGTCAGGGGCTTCATGCCCCTAGTAGGGTCACCCAAGGCAGACAGGTCCTAGGTGAGGGACCAGACAAAGTGCAGCCCAAAGACCCCTTATGATGAGTCAAATCACTGGAAACAATGTTCCCTCGCCCGGACGCGGGTCACCGGGGCCCCACTCTGGAGCCAGGCCCGGAGGAGGGGCACGTTGGCGAGCGCCTGGTGGCCGGGCTTTTACCCATGGAGCTCGGCCGGGCACAGCCCGAAGAGGAGACGTGGGTCCCCCTTCCCATGGGCTCACCACCTGTGGGAGGGGCCAAAGGGGTCGGGTGCATTGTGGAATGGGTGGTGGCCGAGGGCGGGGACCCTGGCGGTCTGATCCTCGGCTACAGAAGCTGGCCATTGGGACATGGAATGTCACCTCTCTGGTGGGGAAGGAGCCTGAGCTAGTGTGTGAGGTTGAGAGGTTCCGGCTAGAAATAGTCGGACTCACCTCAACGCATGGCTCTGGCTCTGGAACCAGTTTCCTTGAGAGGGGTTGGACACTCTTCCACTCTGGAGTTGCCCCTGGTGAGAGGCGCCGAGCAGGAGTGGGCATACTTGTTGCCCCCCATCTTGGTGCCTGTACGTTGGGGTTCACCCCGGTGAACGAGAGGGTAGCCTCCCTTCGCCTACGTGTGGGGGGACGGGCTCTGACTGTTGTTTGTGCCTATGCGCCAAACGGCAGCGCAGATTACCCACCCTTTTTGGAGTCCTTGGAGGGGGTATTGGAGGGTGCGCCTCCTGGGGACTCCCTTGTTCTGCTGGGGGACTTCAACGCTCACGTGGGCAATGACAGTGAGACCTGGAGGGGTGTGGTTGGGAGGAACGGCCCCCCTGATCTGAACCCGAGTGGTGTTCTGTTGTTGGACTTCTGTGCTCGTCATGGATTGTCCATAACGAACACCATGTTCAGGCATAAGGGTGTCCATATGTGCTCTTGGCACCAGGACACCCTAGGTCGCAGTTCGATGATCGACTTTGTTGTCGTCTCATCTGATCTGCGGCCGCATGTCCTGGACACTCGGGTGAAGAGAGGGGCGGAGCTGTCAACTGACCACTACCTGGTGATGAGTTGGCTCCGATGGTGGGGGAGGATGCCGGTCAGACCTGGCAGACCCAAACGTATTGTGAGGGTCTGCTGGGAACGTCTGGCAGAGTCTCCCGTAAGACGGAGCTTTAACTCCCACCTCCGGGAGAGCTTTGAACACGTTCCGAGGGAGGCGGGGGACATTGAGCCGAGTGGGCCATGTTCCGCGCCTCTATTGTCGAGGCAGCTTATCGGAGTTGTGGCCGCAAGGTTGTTGGTGCCTGTCGTGGTGGCAACCCTCGAACCCGGTGGTGGACACCGGCGGTGAGGGATGCTGTCAAGCTGAAGAAGGAGTCCTATTGGGCCTTTTTGGCCTGTGGGACCCCGGAAGCAGCAGATAGGTACCGGCAGTCCAAGCGGCATGCGGCTCGGGTGGTTGCTGAGGCAAAAACTCGGGCGTGGGAGGAGTTCGGAGAGGCCATGGAGAATGACTTCCGTACGGCTTCGAGGCGATTCTGGTCCACCATCCGGCGTCTCAGGGGGGGAAAGCGGTACGCGACCAACACCATTTATGGTGGGGATGGCGTGCTGTTGACCTCAACTCGGGATGTTGTGAGTCGGTGGGCGGAATACTTCGAAGACCTCCTCAATCCTACTGGCACGTCTTCCACTGAGGAAGCGGAGCCTGGGGACTTTGGGTCGGGCTCTCCAATCTCTGGTGCTGAGGTCGCCGAGGTGGTTAAAAAGCTCCGCGGTGGCAGGGCTCCGGGGGTGGATGAGATTCGTCCTGAGTTCCTTAGGGCTCTGGATGTTGTGGGGTTGTGTTGGCTTACGCGACTCTGCAATATCGCGTGGACATCGGGGGCAGTTCCCTTGGATTGGCAGACTGGGGTGGTGGTTCCCCTATTCAAAAAGGGGGACCGTAGGGTGTGTTCCAACTATAGGGGGATCACACTCTTAAGCCTCCCTGGTAAGGTCTATTCAGGGGTTCTGGAGAGGAGGGTCCGTCGGATAGTCGAACCTCGGATTCAGGAGGAGCAGTGTGGTTTTCGTCCTGGTCGTGGAACACTAGACCAGCTCTACACCCTCAGCAGGGTCCTGGAGGGTGCGTGGGAGTTTGCCCAACCAGTTTACATGTGCTTTGTGGACTTGGAAAAGGCATTCGACCGCGTCCCTCGGGGGGTTCTGTGGGGGGTACTCCGGGAGTATGGGGTACCAGGCCCTTTGATATGGGCTGTTAGGTCCCTGTACGACCGGTGTCAGAGCTTGGTCCGCATCGCTGGCAGTAAGTCAGGCTCGTTTCCAGTGAGAGTTGGACTCCGCCAAGGTTGCCCTTTGTCACCGATTCTGTTCATAACTTTTATGGACAGAATTTCTAGGCGCAGCCAAGGTGTTGAGAGGATCCGTTTTGGTGGCCTTAGAATCGCTTCTCTGTTTTTTGCAGATGATGTGGTCCTATTGGCTTCATCAGTTCGTGATCTACAGCTTTCGCTGGAGCGGTTTGCAGCTGAATGTGATGCGGCCGGGATGAGGATCAGTTCCTCCAAATCCGAGGCCATGGTCTTGAGCCGGAAAAGGGTAGCATGCCTTCTCCAGGTCGGGGAGGAGGTCCTGCCCCAAGTGGAGGAGTTTAAGTATCTCGGGGTCTTGTTCACGAATGAGGGAAAACTGGAGCGTGAGATCGATAGGCGGATAGGTGCAGCGTCCGCAGTGAAGCGGGCGCTGTACCGGTCTGTCGTGGTGAAGAGAGAGCTGAGTCAAAAGGCAAAGCTCTCAATTTACCGATCGATCTATGTTCCCACCCTCATCTATGGTCATGAGCTCTGGGTTGTGACCGAAAGAACGAGATCTCGGATACAAGCGGCTGAAATGAGTTTTCTCCGCAGGGTGTCTGGACTCTCCCTTAGAGATAGGGTGAGAAGCTCAGTCATCCGGGAGGGACTCGGAGTAGAGCCGCTGCTTCTCCACATCGAGAGGAGCCAGTTGAGGTGGCTCGGGCATCTGGTTAGGATGCCTCCTGGACGCCTCCCTGGTGAGGTGTTCCGGGCATGTCCCACCGGGAGGAGACCCAGAGGAAGACCCAGGACACGCTGGAGGGACTATGTTTCTCGGCTGGCCTGGGAACGCCTTGGGATTCCCCCAGAGGAGCTGCTCCAAGTGGCTGGGGAGAGGGAAGTCTGGGCCTCCCTACTTAGGCTGCTACCCCCGCGACCCGACCCTCGATAAGCAGAAGAAAATGGATGGATGGATGGATGGACATCAATGTGTTTGGATCTCTGTCTGTTCACAGGGTTTTTACACAATGCAATGGCCCCTTGGTTATCACCATGAAGCAGTGTGCAACTGTACTTCTTGTTATCAATACCATTTAAGAGTTGAATTAAATACAGGCTTTCTTGTGTAGTAGCCGTTAACCCAATGTACTCAGCCTCACATGTGGAAAGAGCCACAGTTGGTTGTTTCTTGGATTTCCAGGAAATGGCTGGACCTTGTGGCGTTAAACTGAAACAATAACCCGTGGTGCTGCGTCTGTCCTCTACTGAGGATGCCCAGTCTGAGTCACTGTAGCTATAAGGTTCAAGTCTTCATTGTTTTTCTTGAAGTTTAGTTCATAGTCACAAGTACCTTTCAGATACCTTAAAACATGTTTAGCGTTTACTAAATCCTCTGTCATAGGTTTAGCTAATGTCTGGGAAAGTTTGCTTACCTATCCAACTGATGTCTGGTCTGGTGCAGGTCATGGCATAGATCAGACTACCTACTATCTCGCGATAGTTTGTAGGATCCACTACATTTGTTTTATCACACTCATGATTTTCTTTGTGATCGAGCTTTGGTAGTCATGGGGTGGATCTTGGTTTGCAATACAACATTCCATATTTTTCTAACATTTTTAGCATGTACTTCTTTTGGCTCATTTTTATTTCATCTTCTCTTTGTTCAAAATGTATGCCTAAAAAATTTGATATTTTGCCTATAGTCTTTCATTTTAAACTTTGATTTCATTGTTTCTTTGAAACTGTCCAAAATCTGTGCTGCTAGCAGCAATGATCAAGTCATACACCCAGATGAGCACGATAACCGTGTCATTTTCTGTTTGTTTTCTGTACACACAATGATCAACTAGATTTTGTTCAAAGTTGTCTTGTTCAAGATGATTGTTCAGGAGTTTGTACCAATTCCTCCCTGATTATTTTAATCCATACAAGGACTTCTTTAATTTGTACACACATTTCTGTTCTGTTTCTGTTTGTTGTTCAAACCCCTCAGGCTGATCCAAGTAAATTTCTTCCTCAATTGGGGCATGTAAATAAGCTGTTTTGACATCCATCTGATGTACTTTAAGCTCGTTCTGAACTGCTATCTGCATTAATGCTCGCACTGATATTATGTTAGCAGTTGGTGCAAAAGTTTCAAGGTAGTCTATACCTTCTGTTTGACTGTAGCCTTTTGCTACATACCGTGCTTTGAAAATCTCTTTTCCTTCATTTTCTTTAAGTGTATATACCCACTTCCCTCCAACTGCGTTCCTACCCTCTGGTAGAGTGCTCAGTTCAAATGTTTTGTTTTCTTTAAGCGAGTCAATTTCGTCCCTCATTGCTTGTCCATCTGTCTGCCTGTGGTGACTTCTGAGCCTCACTGAATGTTTGAGGGACACCAAATACAGTCCTGTAACAATGATCAACAGTTATTTGCGTTGCATCTAATTGGTAATCTTCTAGGTATTTTGGGGGTCTTTTCTCCCTTTTTGGATAACGATCACTTTGCTTTGTTTGAGTTTGTTCACCATCAATTTCACTATCAGTGAGATAATCTGAAAACTCTGCATTTTCAGTTTCCTGAAGAGTAACTTCCTCTTTGTCACTTGGGGTGGCATTTTGGGTAACATCCTGAGTTAATGGTGTTACATCCTGTCTATCTGCGTGCATTGGGTATCTGTCATTCTGGATCCCTTGCTCCCAAACACCTGTCTGTGTTTGTTGGTCAACACCATTTCCTTTGTTGAACTTTACCAGCCTGTGTCTGGAAACTGTTCTCATCTGTGGGTGGTACACTAAATAAGCTGGGCTGTTCTTGCTGTACCCTAAAAACAGTCCCCTTTCCCCTCTTGAATCTAGTTTCTTGTGTTGGTTGTTGTATGAGTAACATTCTGATCCAAATACCCACATATTTGAAAGATTTGGTTTTCTTCCTGTCATCAAGAAATATGGAGTGTTTTTGGTTCTGTTACTGTAACATCTGTTGCGAATGTGGGCAGCACACTGAATAGCATATGGCCACAGTTCTTTAGGTAAACCCTTTTCTGATAACATACACCTTCCCATTTCAAAGAGCGTTCGCCGTGTTTCCATCAAGGTTTCTAGGTGCGCATTATGAAGCATCGCATCAGAAAAGCTAAATGGAAACGGCATAATTCGAGTTAACTTCCTCTAAGTCGCTCTAAAGTTTATACGCTCGCTTGAGGTAGTTTTTGGGGAGTCGATTCAGAGCTGAGTCGGCTAAACGACAGATGGAAACAGATTAGCCGACTCAGTTCTGCCGCAGCGAACATTCACGTCACGTGACTGATCAGCTGTTTCCGCTCCGGACAACATGTAACATCGCTAAAACTAGTTGGCATGACAGAATAAATACAACTTGCCCGATAGCAACACATACCTGAAATATTCTCTCCATTTTGCCGAGATGTCTGTTTTCAAACGCTACTTCCTGTTTACTGTGGAAGTGCGTAACGCTGACGTCTGACGTATGGCGCTGACGTGTGACGTAATGACGCTGACGTCTGACGTAGAGACGCTTTGCGTGGCATTGCAGATGCGCTTCAAGCCAGTTAATGGAAACACTTCTGATCCTCATAATTTTAATTTACATTTTAGCGAAATTTTCTAAAATTCGCTCAAAAATCGAATTTAAATTGGATGGAAACATAGCGACTGTCTCTCTGCTTTCCCGTTTTGGTGTGGGGAGTATGGTGATGATGTTTCATGTCTAATGTCTTTATCTCTGAGTATTGTTTGGAAGTCATTACATGTGTACTCAGTACCATTGCCTGACCTAAAACACATAACATTCCCATAGGGTGCACAGTCTGCCAGAAACTGCTTTGCTGCTTTAGTTGCTTCACTTTTGTTTTTCAGAAAATAGACTGCAATAGATCCTGAGAAGTCATCAGTAAAGGAAATAGCATACTTGTGTCCCTCTAAACCTGTAGGGTCAACAGGTCCTGATAAGTCAGTATGAACCAACTCTAGTGGCTTGCTCGTTTTAACATCTGACTCTTTGTTTCTGCTGTTGATAAATTTCCCTTCTGTACAGATGTTACATTCCATTTTGCTGTTGTCAGTGATTTTCATTCCCTCTACCACATTTTGTAATTTCATAACATAAGGGGCCAAGATGGTGTAGTGGCAGGGCTTCTGACTTGGGACCCGAAGGACCCAGGTTCGAACCCCGGCCACTACCCACCTTGGGGTGTCTATGAGTGCACACCTATTTCCCCAGCTCCCCAGGTGCTTTTTATGGCTGCTCACTGCACCACCTGGTGGTGGTTGGGTTAAATGCAGAGACAAATTTCGTCTTGTATGGGAAACATACACAGATGACAAAAATGGACATTTATTTATTTATTTTATCAGCCATGTTACAATGTCCTAATATTTCATGCCATGTTTTCAGGTCACAAGCTAGCTCAACTTTATAACTGTTGATCATGTCATTTAAGTTTTCCTCAATGCATCCTTCATCATTATTTTTCATCCTCAGGTAATAGTTTCTCATGTGCCTCAATAGGGAACACAGTACCATCTTTACTCAGCAGTTCATTTTTCCCATCTGTGAATGTTACACTGGCTCCATTAGCTGTAGCTGATATCACAGAAAATATGCTCTGTGGGTAGGATGGGATGAGTAATGCATTTTTCAGAGTAATTTTAACATACCTCCCCTTTGAGTTCAACAGTTCAATTTTTGCATCACCGCGCTTCAGTGCAACGTTGTTCATCTTCTTTCCATCTGCCAGCTCCATGTAGTGCCTACTTGGATCAAAAGTCTTGTCAACTCTTGTGAACAGCTCTTCATCAGTGATGATGTGTGATGTGGCTCCACAGTCCACCATTATTCCATTAAGCTTGATCTTGCAAGGCAGACGATTCCAGCTGGCTTTGAACACCATGGTCTGGTCCTCCTCATGGTCGTCCTGCATGTCTGAAGTCTGCTTGGCATCATCTTTCCGTCTCGGTCTTCTTCTGCATGTCTGGTCACTGTGGGTTGTACTTCAGTGGTAGCTGCACCATTGTGGCGCTTTTGGCGCTGCCTTTTGGCGGCAGTCTCTCATCATGTGCCCGCGCAGGCCGCAGTTGTAACAGTTTAAAGTTGTCATGTCCACTTTCATTACATTATCTGACTTTAGGTTGCTTTCAAACTTTTCTGTCTCTTCATAGCTTCGAAGTCTGCTCTTAAACTGGGTGAACGTCAATTCTTCACTGCTCTGTGTTGTGTGAATAGCAAAAGGCCTGTATGATTCTGGCAGTCCCTTCAGAATCATTGCTATTATTAGTCCGTCGCTAATAACCTCTTTTGCATTTCTCAGAGACGTTATTGCTTTTTCAGCACGTAAAACATAGTCTGTCACTGTTTCGCCGGGTTCTTTTAATAAGGATGTGAGCTCTGTGAAAAGGGCGATGATCCTGGGCTTACCCTGGCTGGCGTAATGGCAGCGTAATATCTGCAGAGCTTTCTTCCCATCGTCGGCGGCATCTCTCATGACCAACGACAGACTCTTATCATCGAGGGTCTGTATTAGTTCCGCGTAACATTCTGCATTTTTCTCTTCATCTGGGTCCGCAGTAGGGATGCACCGATCCACATTTCTCACTTCCGATCCGATACCGATACTTATTAACTCAGTATCGACCGATACCGATACTTTCCCGATCCGATACTGTTCAGGTATTTGACTCTGTATAATGGAACTTTTGCACCCAAACTATTCATTTTAACATTGTGTGAGATAAACCCAATGAAGACACTCTTAAGCCTTACAATAGGGAACCCCCTATTGTAAGGCTTAAGAGTGTCTTCATTGGGTTTATCTCAGACAATGTTAAGAAGGGCAGTCACAGAATGTGATTGAACACAAGTGCTCTTTGAAACTGGATCGGAAAAGTATCGGCAGGTTTGATCCGATACCCGATACTTAAATAATGCTGGTATCGGATACCGATACCGATACTGGATCGGA
>JBBPBX010036544.1:0-31424 GCA_038048925.1 Garcialebias charrua | reverse complement strand
TGATATATATATATTTTTACTAGCCTTATTGCATATGCCACTTTACCTCTATACCAATATCAACTACCTCATACATATACTGTGTACATAAACTTCATATGCTGCTTTGTCACTCTATTACAAATGTCAATGCCAGAACTTTCATTTTATTTTATAGATATACTTTTTACACTTTTATACTACTATGCAAAAAACTCAGGACAGTATTACACTTTTGTTATTTCATTTTATGCTTATGTTTATTAAATGTTTAGTGTTTTAGTGTTGGTGTAACTTTTCATACTTTCATACTACTATGCAAAAACTACTATGCAAAAACTCAGGACAGTATTACACTTTTATTATTTCATTTTATGCTTATGTTTATTAAATGTTTTAGTGTTTTAGTGTTTAAATGTTTACTGTTGCACCGAGGGACAGAGAGAAATGCAATTTCAATCCTGTGTAGGTCCTGTACATATTGCAGTTTTGACAATAAAGTTGACTTTGACTTTTGACTTTGATTTGAACTACAGTATTTGTCTTTAGTTTTGGAAGCAGGAAGTTAGATGAGCAGAAACAGCAGGTTCTAATTTAGGTCTGCACCCGTATGTATTTGACTCTTACCTGTTCAGGAAACAGGGAGCTCAGTCCGAGGGGGTGCAGCTTTATTTATTCCAATTTTGACGAAGGTCTTACATCTTTTGGGAAAGTGAAAAGGCTCACTTGTTCACTGATGATATTAGAACACCCAAATGAGACACACCGAAACGGCATTTTTCAAGTTATACAAAAAAAAGGCGATTTGGCTGAGAATGAATATGCGTTAATGGCAGACAAAGACTGAAGGTCCTGCTTCCTACGTCACAAATGTTGCATTCGCTTGTAGTAGGATTTTTCAGAGAGAAAAGCTGTTTTTAATTGTAAACTCAGTTTGAAAGGAATTTTCATTAATTTATCATTTTGTTTGCAAAAACGAACATAGTTGAATGATAAAATATATATATCTTCTATCATTTCATGCAAATTTGTAAGATGATGTCAGTGGACCTTTAATGAAACTAAAGTGAAGAAGTTGAATTTTCTCAATTTTAAGTCTCACAACAGTCTCATCTCAGTGAGAAACCCTTCAACACCCAGAGCTGTAATCTGGATTAATACTTTTGTCCAGAAGAAATACTTACAAAAATGAAAGATGTATTTGTGTAAAAGTATGATCTTTTTCACAGAGCCAGACAATGTCTCATTTTAAGTCTGGTTTCTGCCCCTGACAGAATCATGCAGATAAATGAAAAGCAATAATAATTAGACAACATAAAACCAGTTTAATTCATTTAACATAAAAAAAGCATTCATCTGGGATGGAAACATGTTTTGTCTTCACAGTAAAACTTTGTCGCAACAAATAATCTGTTTTACCAGGTTAAGTCAGGTTCTCTGGACAGATTCTTTGTTGAAACGTCTTTTATCCAAAATACTTCTTCAGTCTGAGGAGCTGCAACAAATCCAGTCCAGTTTGCTGGTGACAGCCAGAACTAGTTGTCACATGTAAAAGGAGGACCATCAACCTAACAGTCATTAGTGCCTTGATGGCTGCTTGCTATTCACAGGGAGCTGAATGATACTAGCAATAACAGCATTGTAAGAGGGGGACAGTTGGACACAGAGGTCTCTGCCCCTGTTTAACGATGGACAGGTTCTCTTCACAAAGATGGCCTCCTCCACTCCTCTCTCAAACCATCGTTCCTCTCTATCAAGGATGTGAACATCTTCATCCCTGAAAGAGTGACCGCTGGCGTGGAGATGAGTGTAGACCGCAGAGTCCTGACCTGATGATGTTGATCTTCTGTGCTGGGCCATCCTTTTGGCCAGTGGCTGTTTAGTTTCCCCGATATAAGACTGATCACAGCCCTCCTGACACTGAACAGCATACACAATATTACTCTGTTTGTGCCGGGGGACTGGATCTTTGGGATGAACCAGTCTTTGCCGTAATGTATTTTGTGGTTTAAAAGCCACTGGGACGTTGTGTTTAGAAAATAAACGTCTCAGTTTCTCCTAAACTCCTGCAACATACCACTGGTCTGAGACTGGGTTCCTCCTTTTCACCTGATGAAGTCCTGCTTGGGTTTCTTGTCTGCTTTCAGGAAGGCCCAGTTAGGATATCCACATTGTTTAACAGGGGTGGAGGCCTCCGTGCTCAACTGTCTCCCTCTTATTATGCTGTTATTGCTAGTATCACTCTGCTCTCTGTGAATAGCACGCAGTCATCAGTAAAGATCATTTGTTAGGCTGATGGTCCTTCTTTTACATGTGAACAATTAGTTTCAGCTGTCACCAGCAAAACTTGCTGCTCCACTATGAGAAGGTGCTGCTTTTGACTGGGCTCGACATACTCGGCATCTGAAGGGACAAAATCGGCTCTTGTTGTCACAATTGCGTGACAAAAATTGCTTTATGATAGATATGTGGCCAAACGGTGGCTGCAGGGACTGATTAAAGACTCTGGCGGGAAGAAATCCGTGTGATGACGTATACAGCAGCGGGAGTGTTTCCCAGGAGCTCTGTGTCTCGTGGACTGTGAAAGGTGTGTTTGAAATCGAATGTCCTTCAACCACATGACCGCAAGTCGACTGTTCGACTCCGGATGGAGCATGTTGGGCCCTTGAGTTTGTTACAGCTTCTCAGACTGAAGAAGTCTTTTGGATAAAAGATGAAACGTTTCAACAAAGAAGAATCTGTCCAGAGGACCTGACTCAACCTTCTTGGATTATTGAGCACGCATCAGGACAAGTTTTATATTAATTCTTTAGGCCTAATTTAAAGCCTTATTTTTATGTTACATCTTTGGAAAGTGTCACAAATAATAACTGTTTTAGGACACCTTGGAGTGTTGGTAATTTTCAAGGCTCTTTCAGCCTAGATCACCTAAAGATCGATGCGTGAATTAATCTGTATTAAACCTTAGATTTGACAGAAAACAGTCTTTTCCCCGTGACTGTAGCCATCAAATTCTATCCTCCGTTTTCCTTTTAGGTTCCTGTACTCCGACGAGGTCCACATCGGTCCTGAGACCGTGATGACGACTCTGTACACAGCGAAGAAATACGCCGTTCCTGCTCTCGAGGGTCACTGTGTGGAGTTCCTCACCAAACACCTCAGAGCTGACAACGCGTTCATGCTTCTCACTCAGGTCAGCATCAGCCTGGATAACACAAACCACGATGCCTAAAATAGCCAGAGGTGTTAAATAAAACCCGTCACTGGTTCGGTTTTACATTTTAAACGTCACTCGATTACTGGAGCCCGTCCTTCTAAAGGTTAAGTTATTTATGGGTCTTTCCCAGAACCTCCTGAGGAGTTTTAAATAAAACTACAGTCTTTCAAAACTTAGAGCACTTTTAAAGCAAAGCAGGGGCAGAGTTTATAAAAATCACATTTATGTTAAACTCAACCTGTTTATTTGGTTCTGAATCAGATCCATATCTGATGTTTTTCAGTGACCCCAGTCTGAACGCTCTCGTCTCATTCCATCAGTGAGGTCAGATGTGGATCGATCCACATATTGATAATATTGATACCAACATGGTGCAGGTTAAAGCTCAGAACTCCACACGTCCAGCTGCTTTGTCTTTATTAATTCATCATGTCCTGACGACTGAATCTACACCAACATCTGATACCAGCGCTGGTGTCGGACCGTATCGATGCTAACGTGACAGATCCGTCTTTTAGTTTGTTTGAACTGTCAGTACGACTCGCTCCTGTTCCAGAAGAGAAATTCAGCACCAGAATATGCAGAAAGATCAAATGTAACCTCTGGACCAGACAATCCTGTCCGATGATAATTTAGTCGGTTCTGATTGAACAACGTCAGAATCGATCCACACATGCGAGCATGTGCAGCCTCTGTATTTCCTTCTGTAAACGCGGCGTGCTGCGAGTGGCGTCACGTCATCTGCTGCAGGTCGCTGCTGAACCATGAACTTTTCGCCATAGAGGTTGATGCTCAGTTTTTGGATTGTTATGAAAGGCAAGCCAACATGATCGTTTGTGCATTTATTTGCTTTGTTAGCAAAATATCTCATGAATGGATTTTAATGAAACTGAACGTAATAACTGGACGTGCAGCTGGTAATCATTTGGAGTCATCGAGCACTAAAATGGCTACAACTTAGTCAGTTTTGTGGATATGGAGCTAAAAGTTGGAGTGGTAGTAGCTGAGAGTCATCCCAAACACACTCTGACAGCTCACGCACCATCTTTACTATTTCAGCAGGCGTTATGCATTCCCACAAGGAAAGCCAGTTTAATATTGACACCAGTAAAAGTTGAGCTCTTGCCCTAATAGATGTCTCTGCAGACAAATACAGAAGGCGTATCTGGAGGGCCACATCTGATTGGAAAGAAGAAAGCTTTAATTGAAACCAGACTTTTTGATAAATGGGAGCAGGTTTCGCTTCAGATGTTTCATATTTCATTGTACCCAGACCACACTCAAGCCAGCCTGTGTCAGGTGCAACCTATAAGCCAAGAACAAAAGAGAATCATCTTGTGTTATAACGCTGTTTCTTAGAAACCTTCAGTTTTAAATAAGAGCTGACATAACGTACCTTAAAGCTGCAATATGTAGTTTTTGAACACGCTGGCACTTGGAAACATTTTGAACAGAGACACGTTTCTGGTCCCTCCTCACTCAGAGCCATATACAGGTAGTCCCCGATTTACGAGCGAGATCCGTTACAACGAGGCGCTCGTAAACCGGAAATCTCGTAATTTGGAACGGCCGCCATTTCGCTCGTAAATCCGGAAATCCGCTCGTAAATTGGAACGGTTTTCGCTAGCGCACCTAAAAACACTCTATTTTCATCTAAAAACTACTTTTGAGTGCATAAAAATGATCGGAAACGTGTGTTTATATGCTTAACTTGCTAACTGAAGTGAAAAAACACATGAAAACTCAGTATTTTTTTCGTTTTTTCCAAAAATGTGCAGCTCGTAAGTCTGGAACCTCGCAGATCAGAGCGCTCGTAAATCGGGGACTACCTGTATGACTCAGCTCCACCTCGCTCGCGCTGCAGCCTGGAATGCTCCGCCCCCACATGTCCCGTCTCAGCCACTGCAAAGTTCTGTGATTATATGTTAATAAAACGTTCTAAAAAATAAAATAAAAACATGGAGCACTGGTCCAGCAAAACAAAAACACCCTGAAATCTGCAGAGCTTCACGCAGCCACGTTGGACATGATTTAATTCGCTCGTGACTTCCTCATTTCTGTCAGTGGAGGTCTGGAGGAAGAAGCGATCACTTGACTTTTGGCCAAAAAAAACAAAAGAAAAGTCCAGAGCAGGGATGAAGAAGGGGTTTAATACATTTGTGTCACATACAAAACAGTTTTGCATCGCTTTGCAATTATTTCAACGAGAACCTGCGCGGCCGCTGCGGGCTGACAGGCGGGGGCGTGGGTTAGGGGACGAGAAGTGAGAAGCTCTGTTTTTAATGGCTGGTTAACCGCGGGGCGCTCTGGTTTTTATAAATGCTTGTATTACCACCGGGAGACGCCAGAGGACTATAGTTTTTTTCAGAGATTACCTGTCAAACATCAATCTATCATTCGATAGTGGCAGAGTGAAGAAATATGTTTAAAAAATAAGTTACATACTGAAGCTTTAAGAGCCAGCAAATTGGTGTTTGCCCTCTAGAAACGCCCACTTTAGGTCTGCAGAGAACCCCTTCTCCTCTTGCTGCAGATTAATGTGATGTGCTCTTTGCATGTTTTTTTAGATTTAAACATATTTGCATTTTATTTTTTACAGGCGAGGTTGTTTGATGAGCCTCAGCTGGCCAGTCTCTGTTTAGACACGATAGATAAAAGCACCGCAGACGCGATCAACGCCGAGGGCTTCACGGACATCGACCTCGGTACGAGGCGCTCCTCTCGTCTTCGGTTGTCATCGCTGCACGCCACTGAAGCTCCGTGTGTTTGTCCCTGCAGACACTCTGTGTGCGATCCTCGAGAGGGACACGCTCAGCATCAGGGAGAATCGTCTGTTTGAAGCGGTGGTGCGCTGGGCGGAGGCCGAGTGTTACAGGCAACAGCTTCCCCCCACCGCCGAGAACAAGCAGAAGGTTCTGGGGAAAGCCCTCCCCCTCATCCGCTTCCCGCTCATGAGCGTTGAGGAGTTTGCAGCAGGTAAGTGATCAGCCGATGCTGGATTCGGTTCTCAGCTCAGCCCAGTTCCTGGTGTGTCCATACAAGTCCGACCGCAGAAACCAGCTTCAGTTTCTTTCTTGTGCAACAGGGCCTGCCCAGTCTGGGATATTGTTCGATCGGGAGGTGGTAAATCTGTTTTTACACTTTACAGTAAACCCCAAACCGCGGGTCGACTACATCGACAGGCCTCGCTGCTGCCTCAGGGGAGAGGAGTGCAGCATTAAGAGGTTCCAGCAGGTCGAGAGTCGATGGGGGTACAGCGGGACCAGCGACAGGATCAGGTGGGGCTTCTTTTGGCTTCCCACAATTATTTAGGAAACTTTCCATGGGAATAAACCTGGAGGTTGGCTGTTAACAGAGATTATGTTGATGTCCATATTTGATCTTAATCTGAACTAAAACAACAATTTGACTTGAATCTGTCTCTGCTCCTCCTCCATTTTCCTACAAACCTGAACCATTGAGCACCAGAATATTTGAGCCCGCTGACAACAAAGGGAATTAAACTTTGGTCATTTTATTGGGTAAATAGAACTGACATCTGGTATTTACACATAGAAGCTGTGTTGTCTGAATAAACAGCTTTTAAACCCTAAATCACACATTTCTGTTATTTTTAGTGACGTTAATTAATTTTAATATAAGCTGTTCAAGACGTCAGAAACAAAACTTCGTAAAATCTCCGGTCTTTGGCTGCACAGATTTATTTTGGATCAGTTCAGGGAAAGTTTCAAATGTTTCTGAAAGTTTTCAGCTCAACTTCCCGTGGAAAGTTTCCCCTCCCTTTTCAGCCCCAAGCCTCGTTAGAACGAGCTGACCTCATGAATTTGTCCTCCTCTGTTCGTAGGTTCAATGTTAACAGAAGAATATGTGTGGTGGGCTTCGGCCTGTACGGGTCGATACACGGGCCCACGGATTATCAGGTCAACATACAGGTAAGGTGCAGAGATGTCCTCACGCGATCAGAAACTTCTAGTTTTTATTCTTCATCAAAGTGCAGTTTGTCCTAGTAAACACATAAGTTTGTGTTAGCGGTCATTTATTTGTAAAGAAACTTGTTACTAGGGATGCACCGATACCAGATTTTTGAAAACCGAGTACAAGTACAAGTACTTACATTAAAGTACTTGCCGATACCAAGTACCGATACAAGTACTAATTAATATTTTTTTAAATCATTCTAATTAACTTAAACTGTTTATTTTCATTAGACCAGTGTTTTTCAACCTTTTTTGAGCCAAGGCACAGTGTTTTCATTGAAAAAATCACGAGGCACACCACCAACCAGAATTGTAAACAAAGATACTCTGTATCCGCCTATATTAAATATATAGTCATTCTTATCAAAGTGTCTTGAATAGGAATGAAATAAACACAAAAATGTATTTTTATCATATTTTATATTTCTTATTTCAAATTGCACTTAACATGTCTTTAAAAATACACCCGAACAGTACCACAACAATGTGGTCTTGTGACTGTTACATGCTCAAAGCAGCAAGGGGCGATATGTACCATTTAAAGTGCGACTAAACCCAAAATTAACTTTTTTTTAGCTGATAAACTCCCTAGAATGTGTTTAAAATGTTATCTAGCACTATGGCTGTGTTTATTCTCACATAATTGTGCATATCTGTGTAAATTGGCAATATTTGGCAATATTTGGTCTAAAAATGTGTTTACGGTAGTTCTATGGGTTGAACTGGTGGATTACACCTTAATTTTCTTATTTGTGCAAACGCTCATGTGTGACATGTCTGCTCATGTGTGATGTCACACAGGTGGTTCAAGCAGAGCCAATCCCCTGCAGAGATGAGAAGTGCATACCTTATATGGAAGTGCTGCATTTCACTCCTGACAAGCGGTTTTATTTTTCTTTTCATTTTCATTGTTTTAGGCCTTTGGTTTTGGATGGAATGGGTGGAATAGATAAATACATCTACATGTTTATTCTTTGTTGTTGCTTGGTGTATGTTGTTGGCTAGAGGTTTAATTTGTTTTAGGTTGTTGCAGGTGGAGGCGTGAACAAAAGCACAACTCTACCTCCACCCTTCCTTGTCTCTCGACACGCCCATTTTCAGGGAGATTTTGGAAGGAGGAGTTACCGTCTCAACCTGGGTTTAGTCTCACTTTAAGTTTACCGGTATATTTTTTTGGGTACTTCATTGTGTGTTTTATGAGTGTGGACAAAGTCAAACACTAAAGCTGTTTAGAAAACCACTTGATTTCTAAACTTAAAAATATTTAGATCACAGATCAAAAGTTTAAACTGAGAGAATGTATCATTTTAAGGGAAAAATATGTTGTTTCAAAATTTCATAGCGTCAACAAATCCCAAAAAAGTTGGGACAAATCCATTTTTCCCACTGTACCGTAGTAAGTGGACCCCTTACCGATAGCCTTGGCCCCCTCTCAGCCCCCCCAGCAATAAAAGTCTAGCTCCGCAATGGACCTTACCAAGCTCCGCCCACAGGGCCGCGTTTCATTGGCTAATGCCCATAACACGTCACAGCGCAGCTACCACGTGCGTGCCGGTCTCACAAAACAAACGCTACGGTAGCGTTTGTGAGACCGGCACCACATGCTACTTACATTGCTAGCTAGCATACGTGCAGAATTTTTCTGCGTCAGGGCTGGAAAAATGCTCCTCCACCGTCAGTGGGGTATCTGTACAGGAGATGTCAGGTACCCTGACCGTATTTGTGGAAGTAAAATTCACCGTTTCCCTATATGTGAAACTGAATGCCTTGCTTGGATCAAAGCTTGTGCACGACCACAAAACTGAACAATTATTTCTTTCACCAGCAGAGAAGGGTTGACCTGCTTTTGAAACCTGCTAGTTAACAACACGCGGTCACGATGAGAGAAAGCCACAGTTCACTGAACGTCCTGGAAGTTGGGAAGAAACAGCTCTGCTAACTCCACATGAGCTAGCTAACACAACGAGCTCTACTGTCGATTTCACCTAAAACTGCACAAAATCGTGACACGAAGGCTGGATTTTAACTAACACACCGGACGGCTGAGCTCGTTAGCCCTCACAAAAGTCGCTGTCGGCGTGTTTAGCAGCTAAAGCAGCAACGGCTAACCAACCACTTAAGGAATGAATGGAGATTACAGTTAGCATTAGCTTTGCGACCAAGGCACACAAACTTTTGCCAACAATAGAAATCGCTGATTTCAAAAGTAACCCTCAAAACCATGAATGCCTGACTTACCCAGCCTTGCAGGACAATAGGCATCAGTGATCCTGTCCACAGCTGTAATAATGCTGAGCCTGAGCGTGTGAGGAGCTGATGTTTTCCTCATCAGACGGTAGCATTAGCGGTGACGCGCACGCTGTTGGAAGCATCGCGTGGATCAAACAACTTGATAACGTCCAAAAAAAATAATAACATGAACTTGTTGGTTCCCCTGTCCATTGTCATGGCTGATATTTTGTTGGAATCTGGCAGAAATGATACACTATTCAACTCAGAAATACCCTGCTGAGTCAGTCGACGCCATGTTTTCCATTGACACCAATGCTGCGCTTGGGAGACGTGCAGCCATGTTGGAGCTTAGGGGGCGTTTCTGGGCGGAGCTTGGTAAGGTCCATTGGTCCAGAGCAGCGCAGCGCTAAACTGGCAGAGAGAGACAGAGACAAATCCGAAAGCCACGCGCAGTTTGGAGAGCAGAGGAGAACATTTCAGCCACGCAGGTGAGACAGGCAAACTGAGCCGTGCCTAAAAGTGTGTGTGTGTGTGTGTGTGCGCGCGCGTGTGTGTGGTGGTGGGGGGGAGGGGAAAGACGAGGCGCGTGCAGTAGGAGCAGGAGCGGGACAGGGAGAGAAACATTCAGCTGCGTTCAGGTTTTTTTTTTCCCTCCATGAGGAAGAGAAACATGAGTCGTGCGCGTTTGTGTGTGTGGAGGTGGTGGTGGGGTGGGGGGTGTCAGCGTGAGTGTTCAGTACAGTGGTAGTATGAGGCTGAAAACTGGTATTGTGTCCTGTAGTATCGGAGCCCTTTTATGAGTACGAGTACGAGTAAACGCACATGGTATCGGACCGATACCCGATACTGTTATCAGTATCGGTGCATCCCTACTTGTTACTGTTATAACATTCCTTTAATGAATGCATATCACCCGCTGCCCTTCAGACTGTGTGGTTTTACATGCTCTCCCACAGTACAGGTAGTCCCCGACTTACGAGCGAGTTCCGTTACGAGTTGCTTGTAACACGGAAATCTCGTAATTCGGAACGACTGCCACGTGTCTCGTAAGTCCGGAATTTCGCTCGTAAGTTGGAACGGTTTTGCTAGCGCGACTACGAACACTCGTTTTTCATCGAAAAACTGCTTATGAGTGCATAAAAATGATCGGAAACGTGTGTCCACATGTTTAGCTAACGAACTGTGGTGAAAAAACACAGAAAAACTCGGTATTTTTTGCGTTTTTTCCAAAAATTCGCCAGCTCGTAAGTCCGGGACCTCGTAGGTCAGAGCGCTCGTAAGTCGGGGACTACCTGTATGTTTCTCTCTCTGGGCTGCAGCTTTTAATATTGAAAGAAAATCTGAATTTTCAGCTGCAGCCTCTCTGAACTCTGAATGTTTGTGAGCAGCTTTTTTGAAAAATCTCACCCGTGCACGTTATTTCGTCGTCCACCTCAGCAGCTGTTCCAAGTTTACGATGCGGTCTGCTGGAGCATGCTTTATAAAAGAGGGAAGGCTGATTTGGACCGGTTTTTGTCCCCGTCTAAGAGCAAAGATCTGACATGGACATACCCGTCGTCCATCTGTCTTCTGAGCATGAAACACAAGTAAAGCGCTGACTTCCATTTTGGTTTGTGGTTACATCTAGGCGTAAGAAAAGCCACTATTGAAAATTGGGTTGCCACGTCAAAATCCAAGATGGCCACCATCATAAATGTATGTAAACTGACCACCTCTTGTCATTTGGTGAAACTCTGCTTTCTAGTTTATATATTGGATAAAAGTATAGTTTCCTCAAATGATTGGGGTGGCCAAAGATCAATCTATGGGGGCCAAGGCCACCATTGGTCACCCCCTGGCTCCTCCACTGCACGTGGTGGTGCATAAAACGTGTCCCTCCTCTCCAGGGTCTGTCGCTCTGCTCCGCCTCGGACAAGAAAAGCAAACCTCCCTCTGTTCTCCACAGAGCAACTCCTGCCCACCTGATTATCTTTCACTAAAAACATTTAGGTTTGCTTCATTCACTGTTGGGGGACATTGTCATCCTGTTTAATATTTATCATGGATGTGTTTTGGACCTGGACATGTCTTCTGTTATACGAGATCTTCAACTAGAGACGGAGGAACTGAAGACTTCTTGAACGTGGCAGCTTCTAAAAAAAAAAACAGTTTTTGCAGAGAATCTGGGTCTGATGTGACGTAACGAGGCCTCGTTCGCAGCACTCAACGTGGTTTTGGTCGAGCTGACGCAGCACTCGAAACGCTTTGAGCGTAACCTCCCTACAGCTGGATCGAGACGGGCCCGAGACTCACAGGTTCTGATCCAAACCAGACCTGTGATTCTGTGAGACTCATGGAGAACATTTCAGAGACTCCTCCTGCTCGTTAACCCGTTCACTGACACACGACCTTTATTGCTCTGAATATGTTTTAGGGATGACTCCCAGCTACTACCACCAGTGTTGTAAAAAGTACCTCAAAGTGATACTTCAGTGAAAGTACACGTACCTTACCATAAAATTACTATGGTAAAAGTTAGTCTCCTTTAAAATTATTACTTAAATATAAGTCTTAAAACATCTGACATTTAATGTACTTAAGTATCAAAAGTAAAAAAAATCATATAAAATGTACTTAAAGAGTATTAAGCAAAAGTAAATGGTTAGAATTTCCAAAACAATGTTTATTGGGTGCAGTATCCAGTAACAACAACTTGGAAAGTTTGAACTGAACAATGAAAGATTGTTCTTTAAAAAGTCTGATTCTATTGAAGTATTCAACCTTTATTAACCTTTATTTTTTTTAATTAAATATATTCATTTAAAAATACAACACACACAAAAAAACCAATCAACAAATGTGACTACCGATATACAATATAAGAAATAAAATGAAGGGTGGCAGAATGAAGAGAAAATCTTATTACCGTATATCTGCCCCCTATTTCTAACAGTCAGTTCAAACAAAAAAAATCATCAACAAGTAACAGAACAAAAAAACAACAACTCATAATTATCGAATTACAAAACAACAACTTATTAACAAAGCTGTTAGAAAGCTCACATTGTTGTGTACTTGGCTTCTTTACTGAGCTCGGTTCTCTTTGGTTATGGCTAGTTTCTTTCTGAATTTAATAGTTTCTATGCTCTTGAATGCACCGTGGCTGTTCCAGCACTAGTGAACGCACCGCTCTGTGCAAAGTGCAGAGCTCAGTTGGAGGTTCTTTTGTCTCTCCCGACGCGGACGGAGCCTTGTTGTTCAAGCTTGTTTGTGCTTTACTGGTTTACTGCTGTGTGTAAATACCAGAAGAAACACAGCAAGTAAATCACCCTAAACGTTGGTTACGTATTGTAACCCCAGATTCTATGAATGCAGGCGTAGCCCTTTAAGCCACGCCCTAGTGGGTTCATCTCTGCGCTTCGCGCCAATCACTGAAGACTTCTAGTCCACGCCCACCTGCCGTGGGTCCCCGCCTCTGTCTCTATTTAGTCTGCTGCCGACCAAGAATCGACTCCCAACAAGGTAAAAAATTTAGCCAATTGAGAGCCAGGGAGGCTCAGGGGCTTAAAGGGCTACGCCTGCATTCATAGAATCTGGGGTTACAATACGTAACCAACGTTATATTTCATGCAGGCTGCCGCCCTTTAAGCCACGCCCTAGTGGGTTAAAGGCGGAGCAGGATATGGTCCATGCCTCACTGGGTCTGACTGGAACCAAACAACCTGGCAACCGCAACCTTCATTGAAGGTACAAGCAGGTGAACAACCTGATAACTGATGGTGAAATCACTAAATTAATTGAAGCAGAGTCAGAAGCAGGAACCACACGTTCTATTGACTCGGCTGTACTGCATTACCCATCAATAAAGACAGAAACGACTGTCATTTAATCAATAATTTTATTGATAATGAAAAGTTTTTACTGCTGCAACCCTGAGGACAGAAAATGTCAAAGAGGAGCTGGAGACCTCTCGCAGATAAAAACGGATAAAAGGAGTTACTGACGATCAGGAAGCTGCAGAGCAGATATTCTGTACCGACAGACCACTGAACAAGGCTGTGGAAGTCGCCATCCCTCGAGTGGAATGAGCTTTAATGCCCTCTGGAGGCTGTAGGCCAGCAGAACTGTAAGCCTGGGAGATGGCCTCACACAACCAATGCGACAACCGCTGAGGGGTCAAAGGTTGACCCTGAGAGCCTTCTCTGAAATGTACAAAGAGCTCATCAGATTTACGTATCGCGGCTGTGCGTTCTGCATAACATCTGAGAGCTCGAACCAGGCAAAGCATGTGAAGCTGCTCCTCCTTTGGTTTAGAGTGAGGAGGAAGGCAAAAACCGTCCAGTGTGATGATCCTGGACTTGAATGAAGACGTTATGACCTTAGATATGAATGCTGGATTAGGCCTAAGTTCAGCAGAGCTCCATCTCCTTGTATTTTTAAGAAGGAAGGAGGAACGGACAGTCCAGAAAGGTCACTTACTCTTTTAGCTGACGTAAGAGCCAACAACAGAGCCGTTTTAAATGACAGAAACTTTAGTGGAACCTCATTTAGCGGCTCAAAAGGATCCTTAGTGCGTTCAACACAGTAACCAGGTCCCATTGAGGAGCCAAGGACCGGGAA
Source organism: Garcialebias charrua (assembly GCA_038048925.1). NCBI lineage: Eukaryota > Metazoa > Chordata > Actinopteri > Cyprinodontiformes > Rivulidae > Garcialebias > Garcialebias charrua. The sequence continues at coordinate 17,420 of JBBPBX010036544.1, read as the reverse complement.
ACCGGTCTAAGACGGCGAGCACCCTTCAAAAAATGTTTCATTAGGGGATGATTAAACACAGTTCTATCATTAAACCTCTCATGACATGAAGAAATTGCTGCAGCATACATTTTAATGGTGTTGAAAGCCAAATTTCTGTCTAGCAATAGTTGTAAGAAAGACAAAATTGGACCCAAGTGACATGAACATGGGTCCAGATGTCTCTCCATGCACCAACGCTGAAAAGCAGCCCATTTAGAAGTGTAAACGGCTATTGTAGACTGTGCATGTGAGCACCCTGAATGGTTCCAATGACATCTTTAGAGAAACCAATTTTTTCTAGACGCTGTCGTTCAGCATCCAGGCCCACAGATGCTGACCTATCACCGGAGGGCTCCTTATTGCGCCCCCTACCTGCAGTAGAGCATCGTCTCTCCAAGGGAGTTTCTAGGAGCGGCTTGTCAGCTGCTGCAGGACCGTAAACCATGGTGCATTCACGCGCTCTGGAGCGATCAGAATTACTGATACTCCCTCCTCTCTCTTTCCAGCAGTGTTGATAGCAGAGGAACTTGAGGGAAAGCATAATTCAATACCCTCAGCCACGGTTTGTGAGCAAACACGTCCACCCTAACGGAGGGGGGGAGCGAGGGGACTCAGGGAGAAGAACAGGGGACATTGTGAATTCTCTCGCGTTGCAAATGAATCCACTTCCGCCCTCCCGAACCTGGACCAAATTTGAGACACCAGGTCCGGGTGTAACATCCAATCTCTGTCCAGAGGCCCCTCTCTAGACATGATATCGACACCTCTGTTTAGCATATCTGGGATGTAAACAGCCTTCAGTGATCTTAGGTGAACGTTTGCACAGCAGAGCAGCTTCCTGGTTGTCTTCAACAGCTGGGCTGAGCGAACCCCGCCCTCGCGGTTTATGGAAGCTGCGGCTGTTATGTTGTCCGTGTGTACGAGGACATCCTGTTGACGAAGCATGTGCACAAAGTGTTTCAGAACTTTGTGCACTGTCAATAACTCATACACATTTATGTGGAGAGACGTGCCGGGTGGCCACGTCCCGCCCACTGACTGAGACTGACATGTCCCCCCCCCCCAACTGGAAGAGACGCATCGGTAAAGACCGCCTTCCGTGACGTCACTTTGCCCAGGGAAACCCCCTCTGACAGAGTACTGGGGTTCCCCCAGAACACCAGGTCCGTCCTCACAGACTGGGGGACCGTGAGTTGGCACCTTTTGTGGCGTACAGGGTCTATTCTCTGACGAATAAACCACCTCTGCAACTTCCGCATGTTCAATAAACCTAGTTTTACCACCGTGTGTCCGGCGGCCATCATTCCTAACAGCCGCATAATTGTGATCGCCGACACCGTGGTGTGTGGCCGGACGCGGTGGAGGAGTGACGCCAGCGATTCTTTTCTCTGGTTCGACAGGACCGCTTTCATTGTTATTGAGCATAAGTTGATACCTAGAAAAAGTATCTGTTGAGCTGGTGAAACAGAACTTTTCTCCCAATTTATGGCAAAGCCTAAACTGGTCAGATGACTCACCAAAATCTCCGTCTGTGTTGCTGCTTCCATCTTGGATCCAGCCAGAAGCAACAGATCGTCGATGTAATACATGACTCGGAAGCCCCTCGAACACAGCGGTTGTAACGCTGCTTCGATGATTTCGATGACCTTCGTAAAAGTCTGCGGCGCAAGCGCATACCCGAAGGGTAGGCGATTGAACTCGTGACGGCTTCCCTGAAAGGCAAACCTGAGGAACTTCCTGTGTTTTGGAACGATCGGTATATGGAAGTAAGCGTCTCTGAGATCGATTACAGGTAGTCCCCGACTTACGAGCGAGTTCCGTCACTAGGGGGCGCTCGTATGTCAAAAATTCGTAAGTAGGAACACATAGTAAAAAAAAAAAAAAAAAAAAATATTATTTTTTATTTTTTTTAAATAAATGAATACATGTACAGTACTGGACAGTCACCAAGCACTTAGCCTATCCTAACACAGTTTTTAAAGATGAAGGAATAAGTTGAATTGTCTCCCTTTCACATAAAGGGAGCAAGCTCCCTATGGAGCCTGCAGGGAGGAGGGAGACAATTCAACTGATTCCTTCATCTTTAAAAACTGTGTTAGGATAGGCTAAGTGCTTGGTGACTGTACAGTACTGTACATTTATCTATTTATTAAAAATATACAGTATATACAGTATTTTTATTTTTTATTGTTTTTTATTTATTAATAGATAAATGTACAGTACTGTACAGTCACCAAGCACTTAGCCTATCCTAACACAGTTTTTAAAGATGAAGGAATCAGTTGAATTGTCTCCCTCCTCCCTGCAGGCTCCATAGGGAGCTTGCTCCCTTTATGTGAAAGGGAGACAATTCAACTTATTCCTTCATCTTTAAAAACTGTGTTAGGATAGACTAAGTGCTTGGTGACTGTCCAGTACTGTACATGTATTCATTTATTAAAAAAAAAAAAAAGTAAAAAAAAAAATATTTATTTTTTTTTTTTTTAATGAGATGCATGCTCGTAAGTCCGGGACCTCGTAAGTCAGAGCGCTCGTAAGTCGGGGACTACCTGTAGTACCATCCAGTCCCCTGACGTCACATTCTCGAGAACACGCTTCATTGTTAACATATGAAAAGGACGTTTCATAATGTAGTCGTTGAAAATTGACAAGTCTAAAATCGGCCTGAGACCCCCTGATTTCTTGGGGACCAGGAAATATTTTGAATAAAAACCGTTCATTTCCTTGTCTGGAGGGACCCCGGAAATGATGTTTCGCCAAAAGTTCTTGAAGTTCCAATCTCAGCGCCTTGTGCAGGAGATGAGAGTTTCGTTTCCAAAACTCTGTTGAACGGCGTCATTGCAAACTGTAGAGTGCAACCGTCTCGAACCAGACGCCGTAACCATTTATTCAGAGAGCAAGTTTGTAGCCAAATCGCTCTGTGATCTGTCAAGGGGGCAGCCATCTTGTTCTGCTGCCTGAGGAGACATAATTTGGCCTCTACCGCCGCCAAGTGGACAGAGTCCGCGTTGGCCCAAGGGAGGCCAGTCTGAAAAGGAAAGTTTACTGCATGTCGCCTCACGGGTGCAGCACTGACACACGTTTGAATCATGTGTGCATGAGAAACGTCTTTTTTGAGACGGGTCAGTGATATTACCTGTTGTTTGACTCGTTGTTGAAGAAGACAGAAATGTCCTGGCTGGAACTATTGCGTCCAGGCCAGGCTCATGAGAGTTAACTGTGTTAACAAATGCAGATGTTTGTCTGACATGACTGTGCAATGCAACGTTTTGTGCCTGCTGGCAGTCACGTACGCATGCCCCCGTCCTCGTGTGGGGAGGCGGGGCTGGAGTGGTTACAGGGGGAACATCGAGACCACCTGTAGCTTGGTTTTGTGTGAAAGAATTTGCTTTGTTTGTACTGCACGAACCTGGAGATGCGTTCACGGACCACGGAAAAGAGGCACCCAGCATGTCTGAATAAAAAACACTGTTTTCAAAGACCGATTCTTTATTATCAGAAAACAAAAAACTGTTGAACACATCCCCTTCACACCGTCATTTTTTAAGCATGTCTCTTTTAGCACTCTGGTGCTGGCTGGCCCATGAGGTCTGCTGGCGACCCTTGCCTCTGGAGCTCCCGGCCCGTTGGTAATAGTGAGCCGGGTGTCCTCTGGACGGAGCTGGGATCTGCAGCACAGCGAAGGTCTGTGACGGGGATGAAAGTCTCTGCACGCTGCGGTACGCCCTGCTCTGTTCCCTAGGGCGCACCGGTCCGCGTGCAGCACTAGGGTCTGTCCGAGGCGACGCTGTGTGTTTCTTCACCTGCTCGAGCGCCTCCGTGGATGAGCGCAGCTGCTCAAACACGGCGTGGTAATGCTCACCGAACAGACCCTGCAGTGAAATCGGCCCTTCCAAAAGCTTATGTTTCACTTCCTCCGTGATGGAGGGAGACAGTTTGAGCCAGACTTGCCTTTGGAGCAGCGTGGCCCACGCTGTGATCCGGGCAGAGCAGGTCGCCAGTGCCCCGCACAGGTTGGTGATGGCGTTGAGAGCTGCTCCTGCCTTCTCGTTCGTCGGCTCCCGCTCGACTCCGAACGCCAGGAGCGCAATGTTATTTGCCGCGGCACCAACCTGAGAACCACACCTGTGGATGCGGTCCTGCATCTTCGTGGCGAACTGATCTGCAGGTGAGGGTGGTGTGGCGCGCTTCCCCACATGTTTTGCGTCTTTCAGTCCAAAAACCGCGGACAAGCTCTGCTCCAGCGGCGGGACCGGGGGGGAAGGTCTGGTCCGTCAGCCCCTGGACCTTCGTCACCGGAACAAATGACGAGACAGGAGCTCTCATTTTTAGCAGATCATGTCTTTCTGCCTGCAGCAGGGAGAGGATGTCCGGGACACACGGCCAGATCATCTGCGCCTGGTTCACCGGCTTCGCAGCGAACCGTCCAGCCAAGAGTTGTGTGGAAGATGCCTGTGTGGTGCCTTCAGGGACCGCCATGTCACACTTGCTCGCTGCCCACCTCATTATGTCGGGCAGTGCGTTGGCCAGGTTGACGTAAGGACCTTGCTTGACCATGTCTGGATCCGGCTGTCCTTCGCCCTCAGGAGACTGTGGCCGGCTGCTGCACGACTCAGTGTTGAAAAGCTGGTAGGTCACTGGGTCCAGATCTTCAGGCGGGCAAGCTGGTACCTGCGTGTTGGTCGTGGCGACCATGCCGACCACAGCTTCTCCCACAATGGGGGGTAGGGTCGGTTCCGTGCACTTCAACAGAAGTGGGGCAACATGACTGCTAGCACCTTCCAGCTGGGGAATGAAGGGTGAGGCTGGTCCCGAACCCCCAGCGGGGGACAGGCCGGCCTCGCTAGCTACCCCCATGAATGCATAATCCCCCTTCTTCAGGAACCACAGGGAGGGTGAAGCGACCACCATCGGCTGAGTCTCCGTTGCCGTCCAGACAACAAGGTCGAACCGGCGCTCCCTCTCGTCCTCAGACAGGAGCTGTTAGGCGAGACACTCCGGGTGCTGAACCATTGCCTGTTGTGCATGTTCGGTTCCAAGGCACATCTCGCAGACAAGATGCTTGTCGGCCTGTAGCATGAAGCCGGGGTTGCATCCTGTGCACTTCTTAAAGGGGACCACATATTGGTTTTTTAAATTTTTATGGTATGTCTGTGTGCTATCCAGACCCCGTTCATTCAATTTAATACAAAAAATAATTCTTAGATAATAAATTATACCCTTTTTAATTCTGCCATTTCTAACTTCCGTTCTAAACGAGCTGTTTATGATAATGAGCTCTGAAGTCCACGCCCGTCAAAACTCTGTCTCCGCCCTCTGTAACTGCCAGTATCTCAAATCTGTTGTTGTTTTAAAATTAGCCTTTTTTTATTACTCGTTTTACTTACTGTTAGTGCTAGCTTAAAAGATAACTTACTGAAAGCTGTTTGTGTGCGCCGCCATTAGCTGCTCCTATTATCATGCCCTCCCGAATCCGAGCTCTTCCTCCTCCTTCGGTAACAAACAGCCCGCGTAGCTCCTGCTAGTTGCATGCGGCGCTTTGGTCCACGGTTGCACATCCAATCCAGACAAACGCAAACTTCACAGAGTGTTTCCAGTTAATTTATCCGTATGAGGCAACCTAACCTCTGACCGGACCGGACCCACACTGTCCTCAAAAGCCAGCAGCTAACTGCAGCCCGATCTCTCCGAAAGAAAAAAAAAAAAAGATGCCGTGGCCGGGACGCGAACCCCGGTCATTTGGGTGCGACACCAGTGTATTAACTCACTGACCTACAGGTTCAGTTGAACAACAGCAGTCCTTCATCGTATAAGAAATACATACAACCACCTACTTTTAGAACGCTGGAGTTTTGATTAGATTTTGATGAAGTGAAAGGTATTATTAAAATAAATAAGTTGCTAATCTGAAAATATATCGATCAGTGGTGCTTGATGGTACAGACTGTCGCCCCGCGAGAGAGTGTTGTGTGTGCACAGTTTTCTGCCGGCTGCGCGTTGGGAGCGATCGCTATTACACTAAAAATTGAACTAAAACGTAAAAATAACAATTATAAAGTATTATTATGTCGATGTATATATCTAGTCTCACCCCGATTTCACCGAAACAAAAGGCTTTAAAAAAAAGGGGAAAAAAAAAGATGCCGTTGACAGGATGCGATCTCCGCTCTCCTGCGTGGCGTTCAAGTGTCGTAACCGCTCAACCAAACTGACAGTTGTGCAAAAGCAGTCCTTCATCATATAAGAAACAAGTCCAAACCGCGAGAGTGTGTGTGCACAGTTTCAACGAGACAGAGTTCATTCAAACAAGGTAATAAAACATTCTGGTTTTACTCAAGATGTGCTGCTGGCTGGAGCAGGGCTGAGCCCATAGCCCCCCCGGGGGCTAAATAAATGAATAAATAAATAAATGACCGCCAGGTCAGCTCCAAAACTGCTCGGCAACGGTGACGTTTTTTATACTGAAGTGGGTTGAGCCGCACCAGGGGTTGCTAGTTGAGGGGCTGGACTCAGGTTTGGTGTGGGTTGTGGCTACGGTTTGTGACGTCACAAACCGCAGGAAGTGCAATCGGAGTGTTTCTATCAAAGATAAATAAATATACTTAGAGTAAATAAACCACTGGGTGCATTTTTTTAGCACTAGGACTGTTTTTTTATGAAGTACATACCCAAAGTTCAGTAAAAAAAACATTAAAAAGTGAATTTTGTATGTGTGGTCCCCTTTAAAAGATGGTCTGGAAGCCATCGTAGGATAAAATCAATCAATCAACTTTATTTGTATAGCACATTTCAAAAACCATAAGGTTAACCAAAGTGCTGTACAATAACATAAAAGACAAGTCAATTAAAACGATAAAAAACATAAAAAACATACAAAAAAATAAAAATACATGTACCAGTCTTTCTGCAGGTGTGTTAAAATGCCATAAAAATAAGACCATGTGTTAAAAGGCCAAGGCATAAAAGTGTGTTTTTAAAAGGGATTTAAAAACGGGAAGAGAGGAGGCCTGTCTGACACTCAATGGTAAGTTGTTCCACAGCCTGGGAGCAACGACAGAAAATGCTCTTTCACCTCTGAACTTCAGCCTAGTTTTGGGCACTGTCAGCAGCAACTGATCAGCTGATCTTAGAGATCGAGGAGGGCAGTAGGGCTGAAGCAGCTCAGACAAATATGGTGGGGTAAGGTTGAAATCTTCTGTATCATATGGCGTGAAAATTTTTAGGGAGTCGATTCTCTGTCAGCAGCAGACTAAATAGCAGACCGAGGCGGGGGCCCACGGCAGGTGGGCGTGGACTAGAAGTCTTCAGTGATTGGCGCGAAGCGCAGGGATAAACCCACTAGGGCGTGGCTTAAAGGGCAGCAGCCTGCATGAAATAGAACTGGATATCTATCTCCGTGTTTTTTAATGGGAAGACTAGTGGCCCGACAACTAGGGATGGGAATTGATAAGAAATTATCAATATCAATTCCTTTATCGATGTCATTTATCGATTCAATTCCTTATCAATTCTGTTATCAATTCTCATTTGGGTAATAAAATATAGTAAACCATTTGTGTTCATAAAGAATTTAATGATCTTTCACCAAAACCAAAAATATATGTAGTATTCCTATTTGATGAAGTTTTATTGTTTATTAGGAATTTCCTAATAAACAATAAAACTTCATCAAAACAAACTAGTAATTTTTGTTCAGAAAAATTAACATATCTGCTTTCACACTTATTTAGTGTGTAATTCAAATACCTCTGCTGTTGTTGCTGCGGCTGCCTGAGTGTTTTCTGCCACAGCAGCTGCCCTGATCCTGTCCCAGATGTTATTCTCATCATCAATCAACATGGATTTAAATCTGGGGTCGATAACAGTCGCTTCTTCAAGGAACGCTTGGATACAGTCATCCTGAAATTTAAAATGGAGGAAAACAAAATTTAGGGAAAGGGAAGTTTGGTGTAAATTATTACTAGTCATTATTTAACAAATTTACTTTGTAACGTTTGGAAAGATCATTCCAGATGTTTTCTTTAATACTTCTGCTGAAAGCAGAGTCATCTGCCTGCACGGTGTAATGTTTTTCCAGCTTCTGGAGGATGGGAAGTATCTGGCCACAGGTCGGAATAGAAACAGAAACAGAACTGAACTTGTTAAACTGACAACTTACAATTTGATATTTATCATTTAAATATTTTCTTACCGAAATTCACGTGCTTCCACTGTTGTAAAAGGGTGCAAACCTTTTACCACAAATCTGGTAACAGATCAATGACATTCGTTTGTTCTTGCCTCAGTCATTTTATTTCTCCCTGCTTCCATGAAAGGAGAAGCTAACGTTGGTGTGCTAGCTCCACTCGTGCTAACACTAGACTCAGACCCAGCCAGACTCCGGCAATCCTCGTCAACTAAATGTTACAGGAGAGGGAGATTATTTATAAAATACAGTGGAAGCAGTATAGCTAAAAGGTAACAAGTGAAAGAATTTGACGTTACCTGCTGTAACAACGGAGGTGGACGCTTTCTCTCCACTTCTCCTCCAAGCAGCGTGTTAAAAACGGTACATTTCTTCAAAGTCACCGCATGCTGAGTGGCCAAATGCTTCTGCATGTTCGACGTATTTCCTCCCTTTATCGTAATGGACGCGTTGCATGCGTTACAAGTAGCCCTGGTCTCATCTTTTTTCGTGAAATGAAGCCAAACGCTTGAGCGCTTCCTCCGCGACGCCATTTTGAACACCATAGATATCTTATATAGACACCACCACGCAACCACCACGCCACCACCACTCGGGCGCGGCGCATGTCTGTGATGTCAGCGCTTAAATACGTCACCACCATGAGTCTGCAGAACCGATAAGCTGAATCATTAAGACAAGCATCCTACAATTCCATGGAATTGGACTATTAAGAACCGGTTCTCGGTTCCCATCCCTACCGACAACTTCATACCTTGCTGCTCTAACCAGTTAATGTCCTCCTGGAGAACATCAAACCTGTCCTTTTTAGCAGCTACCAAGGGCGGCCGTGGCGTAGTGGTAAGGGCAGTCGTCTCCCGATCGGAAAGTTGGCGGTTCGACTCCCGGGACCCGCACCATGTGTCGTTGTGTCCTTGGGCAAGACACTTAACCCTGAGTTGCTCCCGGTAGGACTGGAAAGCACCTTGCATGGTAGTCTGCCGCCACCGGTTTATGAATGTGTGTAGCATTCAATATATGTGTAGCACTTTGAGATTTTCAGTAATGAAAAGTGCGTTATAAATTGAATTAATTATTATTATTATTATTTTCACACCTATCAGGAATTTACAGTGGCTACACTGTGAGTCAACAAAGACATTGTTAAGATTGATATCTGCATATGCATCTACAGCTTGTTCACCGCGGGAACCGCAGTTTTCACACAAGCGTTGGGGGAGGGGCTGGGTTTGTGAGTGAAGCCCTCAGTATACCTCTGCGTACGTCTGTACGCGTGTCCGTACTGTACGCAGAGAGTTCAGCCCTATACCCCAGCGTACGTTCTCGCGTACATTCTCACGTTTTCGCACCAAATTCTTGACGTCATTTGAGCAGCTGCAGCGCAGCTCCTGACAAGGAGCGTTTACCTACGGGACAAATTGAGGTCGCTGATTGGTCATTTGCTGACACGCCTACTGAATTGATTAACCAGTCGAGGGGGAAAAAAAGGCGCGAGCTGGCAGCTCCAGCCGCAGCGGGGTTCTGTGTTTATATGTTAATAAAAAGTTCTTTAAAAAAAAATAAAACACGGAGTTCTGGTCCTGCAGCCCACACATCAGACTAGCACACCAGGAAATCTCCAGAACCTCCCGCAGCCATGCTGGACCTGAGTTTAATTCGCTCGTGACAAATTTGTTCATTTCTCATCATTTCAGTCATGGCGTCAACGGAGGAGGAAGCGATCACTGCCTTTTGGCAAAAAAACAAAAGAAAAGGCCAGATCAGGGATGAAGAAGGGGAATTTAATACATTGGTGTCGCATACAAAACAGTCCGGCGCCGGGCAGTTTATTGTGAGACACCGCGTTTGTGTACGCGGTCGTAAAAATTGAGCTTTGCGCATACTTGCCCTGCGGGGGTACGCTTGTACCTCTGTGTACGTGTGTACTCTGCGTATGAACGTACGCGGGAGTATACTGGGGGCTTAAGATGGTTACTGGAAATGTATTGGAAGTAAAAGTACACATTTTGAGGAAATGCAGTAGTTAAAGTGAAAGTTGCTAGAAATGTAAATAACGAAGTAAAGATTCGTCAAAATTCTACTTAAGTACCGGTACATTAACAAAGTATTTCTACTTTGTTACATTACTAAAACACAGACTACCACAGACTACCACAGCAAACTGTAGCTCAGTTCTTAAAATGGCCGATTTATAGCTCTTGTTTTGCTGTGGTCCATCAGCTGTGCTGGCCAACTTGATTTGGCTAATTGGCTTGACGATCGTCTGGTGATTTCTTTCTGTTAGTTTTGAATGTTTTAGTAAAGATCCGTTTCCTGTGTAATAAAGTTCACTTTTAATTCCAAGTTTGAAACCTTTAGTTTCCAGGCTTTAAAAAGTAAGCATGTTTGTCTTGTTTTATTTTAAACCTTTTCTTGTTCAATGAATCCACCCGAGCTTTTCCTTTTCCGAACGTCGCACCAACACGTTTGGCTTGCTGTTAAATAAACAAACGAGTAAAAAGTTTTTATTTGAATTAAAAATGAAACTTACAGATGAAAGTCCCTAATGGCTTCAAAGTTTTATTTTAGTCATTTGCTCCTCTTTGATTCAGCGTTGGATGTTTTTCAGATCCAAGAAAGCGATAAACGGATCACGCTGGGTCAGAACGACACGGGCTTCAGCTGCGACGGTTCACCAAACACCTTCAGAGTCATGTTCAAGGAGCCCATCGAGATCCTGCCCAGCGTCAGCTACACCGCCTGTGCCACGCTCAAGGTCAGCCCAAACTCACCTCGCTGACCTTGAAAACCCCGAAGTCGTCGGTTTATAACTCTGAACATTTCATTTCTTTACCTCTCAGGGTCCAGACTCGCATTACGGCACCAAAGGTTTGAAGAAAGTCACCCAGGAGTCGACAACCGGGACCAAGACGACATTTTTCTTCTTCAGCTCGCCTGGAAACAACAACGGTACATCGGTGGAGGACGGGCAGATCCCTCAGATCATCTACTACGTTTAGACTGTCAGGATGTAGGACCAGTACCAAAACCAGGGAGGCCTCAGACCACTGGGAGGACTGGACTCTGTGCCTCAGGATCCCCTGGAAGAATGAAGTGGGTGTGTACATTTACTGGGGAATGTTGAAGCTCTGTTGTAAATAATTTAAATACTCGTGTCTGTTGATGTTAACCAAGTTAAAGCTGCGCAGGTCAAAACTCCACCTGACATCACATATTCAAAGCATCAACACATTTCTACGTTTTTATTTCTGTGTTGTGAAGTCGTCGTCTGTTGTTTGATAGTAACTTATGACTTCATGTTCACGTCAGTGACATGTTAAACTGAGACGTTTGTAACAAAATGAGGTGTCTAATCTCAGCTTTTGAGCAATAAAATGCATCTGAAGGAGGTAAAGCTTTCATGTTGTTCCTCTTTCTGTCACTAGGGGGCGCCAGATGCGTTTATTTTTTACAGTTTGCAAACTGCAGGAGGGATTGTGTGTTTCTCTAATTTAAAAAGGAAATTCCACTTTATCCATCTGAACATGAACATCTGTGAAAAGTTGTTTGACGTGTTTCTCACCAGCAGTCGGATGGATCTGTGAGCATCCTGTAAATTCTAAGTTTTTTCATGTATTTTTATTAAATTGACACTAAATTGTATCTTATTTCTACAAACACTCCAAAAAACAAGAAGTATAAGTTGATTTTGTACAAACCGTTAAAAGATCTCCAGTCATGCATGTTTTTTTCTCATTTAAACTGATTTGTATTACCGATTCAAATAAATTGTAGATTCTGCAGTTTTGTCAGAAAAAGGTGGACTGTCCTCATGGGTTGAGGTTCTGTCTCAAGTGGAAGAGTTCAAATATCTCTGGCTTTATTCTCAGTGAGGGGAAAATGGAACGAAGAAACAGTGCAGCTTCTGCAGTATTGTGGACTGTACCAGTCCGTTGGGGTGAAAAGTTAGCCGAGCTGTAAAGTGAAGCTTTCTGTTTACCCATTACATTCCATACATACCTGCAAGATGGCCGCGCTCAGTGCAGCCGCAGCTTCACGAGTTCCCGGTTCATCTCTAGTTTTTAGTAATTTTAATAGTGTTTTTGTACCTGACTCTGCGCGTTTTTTGCGGGTGAATTACAGCCGAACTGAACTGTTAAGAATCGGAGCGGATTTACCACAGGGCACAGCTGAAATCAGCAACGAACTCAAATCAGAGCTCGGAAGATTGGACCTGCTAAAAACGTCCTTCTGGAAGCAGATGCGCTCCAGGGGAAAGAAAAGAAAGCGATGCTCTCGTGGAAAGAGAAGAGGTTGTCGTGCAGGAATTATGACGAGAATGCGGGCAGACGCTAAAACCGGTAAACCCCCGATGCCGGCTCTTTTTCTGTCTAACGTTCGCTCGCTCGACAACAAGATGGATCTACTTCGTTTGAGGGTGACCACGTCGGAGGAGATGAGAAGATGTTCCGTGCAGGGTTGCCAGATCTCCAGACCGAAAGAAGCGATCAGCTCCTTCAAAACAAGCACAAACAAGCGGCTCGCTCTTTCAAAAAAAGCCCAGCTGGCAACCCATCCCATTGTGTAAAAAAAGGCAGTTTTAAACAGTATAAACATATTTATTATGGCATTACATATATCTAGCAAAATTATACATAAAAGAACGTATTCAGTCTAAAAAATAAAAATACATTTTGCATTTTTCTCCCATCTGTGGTCGGATCCAGTCTTGAAGAGCACGCTCTTTCTCCCAATCTTTATTATATTTTTTTCCATATTTACCCCACTTAGAGCTCACATTAGCGTTGTCTTGTCTAGACAAAGAATAAAGAACAATGTTGCATTCGCGTGTAGTCGGATGTCCCGTGAAGATACACGGTTTTTAATTTTAAACTCACTTTGAAAGTAATTTTCATTAATTTATCATTTTGTTTGCTAAAAACGAACATAGTTGAATGATACAAGATATATATGTGGTGTCACTATATGCAAAGTTCAAAAATGATGTCACAATACTGTAATGTATACAGCAGTGTTCGTGCATGTATATTACAGAGTGTCAGTGAACGCACCGCGAGAGAGAGCGTGACGTAGGCACGCGGGTTCAGTGTGTGTGTGAAGATAGAAAGTGCAGAGAACGGAGTAATGCAGGATCGTGCCGTCTGATAAGTGTATTGTGCAGTTTAAACAATAAAGCTACATCAGCACCAAACCAGCATATTTATTAAGCGTGCAGAGAAACATCAAAAATACCTTTAAAATAACTTCAGGAGTACATTTCACAAAACAAGCCCAAATAAGCGACGCAACACCCATGGTAAGCACAAAAAACCGCCACAAGCGGCTCACCGAATTTAAAAGCGACTCCAGGAAAAAACAAGCCCAATGCCGCTTGAAATAAGCGGACTTGGCAACTATGGTTCCGTGCTTTGTCTTACTGAAACGTGGATTTCTGAGGACACTCCAGACTCAGTTTACGAGCTGGACGACCGGCTCTTCTTCAGAACGGACCGGTGCATCAAGACTACGGGGAAAACGCGAGGCGGCGGTGTTTGTATTTACGTACACAAAGATTGGTGCACGAACTGTGCTGTGATAAAAAGAGCTTGTTCAGCTGCCGTGGAGTTGATCACAGTTAGGTGTCGGCCGCATTACATGCCACGTGACTATTCAGTGATCATAATCAGCGTTATTTACATAGCCCCTGATGCTAATGCTAATGACGCCCAGGGAGAGATTCATGACTTACTCACCTCGCTGCAGTGTAAATATCCTGAGGGGCTTTTCATTGTTTGCGGGGACGTCAATCACGCTGATCTTCAAGTCTCCCTCCCAGCCTTCAATAAGAACGTCTTCACAGCTACGAGAGGAGATAAAACGCTCGACCAAGTCTTCACAAATGTAAAGGGGGCATACACGGCGAAGACACGCCCAGCGCTCGGAGCTTCCGACCACGAGTCTCTGATCCTGGCGCCAAGAGAACTCCCCCCACTCAGGCGGTCCAAGCCGGAACAAAGAGAGATAAGAATCTGGAGTCAAGATAGTTCCCCCTTGTTGAGAGACTGTTTTGAGAGGACAAACTGGTCTGTTTTCAGGGAAGCGGCCACTGATGGAAGCTCAGTGGACATGGATCTGTACGCTTCCTCAGTCCTGGGTTACATCAGTACATGCTCTGAGAATGTTTCCATAAAAAAATATGTGAAATCCTACCCGAACCGGAAACCCTGGTTAAATAAAGAAGTTCACGCCTTACTAGCAGCCAGAGACACTGCATTCAAGTCAGGAGATAAAGTGGAACTGAGAAAGAGCAGGAATGAACTGAAGGATGGCATTAAGAAGGCCAAGGCCACGTATGCACAGAGGATCGAGGGACAGTTCACCTCACAAGACCCACGGAGCATGTGGAAGGGTATTAAATGCATAACAGATTACAAAGGCAAAAACAAACAATGCCCCAGGGACCCATCTCTGCCTGATGCCCTCAATAAGTTTTATGCACGTTTTGATGATCCAAACAGACCTGCTAGCACCAGACTCACCTCATCACCAGATGAAGAGCATCTCAGGGTGTCCGCAGCAGAAGTGAGAGGCAGTCTCAGAAAGATTAATCCTCATAAAGCAACCGGACCAGACAACATCCCAGGGAAAGTTCTGAAGGAATGTGCGGACCAGCTCTGTGAGGTGCTGGCTGACATCTTCACCACCTCACTTGCACTGGAGTTAGTTCCCACCTGCCTGAAGACCGCGACCATCATCCCAGTCCCAAAGAGCTCCACAGTGACTGGTCTGAATGACTATAGACCGGTGGCCCTCACCCCGATAGTCGCTAAATGTTTTGAGAAACTGGTCATGTCCCACATCAAGGCAACCGTCAACATCAATGAGGACCCTCATCAATACGCATACCGTGAGAACCGATCAACAGAGGACGCCATTTCTTCCGTGGTCCACACTGCTCTCACCCACCTGGATCAGAAAGACTCATACGTGCGTCTGCTCTTTGTGGACTTCACATCTGCCTTCAACACCATGATCCCCCAAACTCTGATAGACAAACTATCTACACTTGGACTAAGCCCCTCTATTTGTAACTGGGTACTAGACTTCTTAACAGATAGACCACAGTCCGTGAAGATCCACAACTTCTCCTCCTCCACCATAACCCTCAGCACTGGCTCTCCTCAGGGATGTGTGCTGAGCCCCCTTCTGTTCACTCTGCTCACATATGATTGTACAGCCACACTTCCAGGCTGTCATATTGTTAAGTTTGCAGATGATACAGCGGTGGTGGGATGCATTACAAACAATGATGAGTCCAGCTACAGACAGGAGGTGGAACACCTGGAGAGCTGGTGCAAAGAGAATAATCTTCACATGAATGTGAAGAAGACAAAGGAGATGATTGTGGACTTCAGAAGGAACAAACACACCCATGCCCCACTGAAAATAGGTGGGTCTGCAGTGGAAGTGGTCTCCAGCTACAAATACTTGGGTGTACACATGAATGATAACCTCAGCTGGAGCAACAACACCACCAGCCTGATCAAGAAAGGTCATCAGAGACTCTACTTCCTCAGACGGCTGAGACGAGCTGGTCTGAGCAGCCCAGTCCTCACCTCCTTCTACAGGTGTGCAGTGGAGAGCATCCTGTGCTCCAGCATCAACGTGTGGCATGGAGGCTGCACAGTTGAAGAGAGGAAAGCTCTGCAGAGAGTGGTGAAGGCTGCACAGAAGTCTGTTGGAGTCAGTCTCCCCACCATCACAGACATTTACACCTCCAGATGCAGGAAAAGAGCCACCTGCATCATGAAAGACCTCACTCATCCAGCACACTCACTCTTTGCCCCACTCCCCTCAGGACGGAGGTTGAGGAGCATCAAGTGTAGAACCACTAGACTGAGGAACAGCTTCTACCCTGAGGCTGTTAGACTCATGAATAAATAAAAATAAAATAAGAAATAAACACTGCAAAATATCACATCATACTGATGCTGATCTGTTTTCTTGTTGCTGTATTCATCTGTGTTCATCTGTGACCATCTGCTCATACAAACTCATGTTCGTGCTGCTGTGTATTACTAGTTGATGCTTTTCTTAGTTAGCTGTGTATTACTAGTTGATGCTTTTCTTAGTTAGTTCTAGATGTTATTACTGTTTTTCTCTTTCATTTGTTGTTGGATGTAACTGGGACCTCGTGTACATAATCTCGTTTTCATCTCATGTACCACATGCGGTGCAAATGACAATAAAGACTCTCTCTCTCTCTCTCTCTCTCTCTCTCTTTATTGTCATTTGAATCACATGCGCTACATGTGGTGGAATGAAATTGTGTACACAAGGTCCCAGTTACATCCAACAAAATATAAATTGCAAAGAAAAAATGTAATATAATCTAAGATATGAATTTTAAAAAAATGTAGGATTTGTGTTTTCATGGTCTCTGGCTCCATCTTGTGTTGTGTTTATGTCCTCAGACTCTGTTCTGCTCCCTTGTGTCTCATCACCTCATTTCCCACACCTGTGAGCCTTACAGGTGTTGTGTGTTAATCCTCGTTAGTCTCTTTATTTAAGCCTGTGCGTTTGTCTTACCCTTTGTCCTGGCATGGTCTCATGTCTTCTGATGACCTGTTCTGCACCTTGTGCTTATCCCTGTATAATATCTATACGCTTTGCTGCCCTGTCAGCCTTTTTGTTCGTTCATAAATTATTTATTTAATAATTATTGAGTCCTTGGCTGCCTGCCTGAACCACTGGGTGTACCAGCCCTGTTGTGACAGAAATACAGTAAAACTAAGAATACACTTAGCACTAGTACAAAAACAATATGCCAAACAACAGCAATAGTATAGTCAAATCAAAATATATTAGCAGCAGTGTGATGGTCCCTGTCAAAGTTTCTCCAGGAACTTTCTAGTTTATTTATTTTTTTGCCTCCTATGAAAACTTACAAAGTAAAGGAGTAGCAGTTTCTTATGGGTTAATAATTATATTACATCTCAGACTAAAGTTGTGAATACAAGACAGTGCAATACACTGGAGACTAGGTCACGGTGTGTATTTGTTTTTCAGATTATTGATTAAAAATCAGACACACTTGGTGTGCAGAGGTCTTCATTTTCTTCCTTTTCTTTCCTGATCATTGATCTAGTCAATGATATTGAATGAATATGACCTGAAAATAGATACATTCTGAAAGGACGTGAAAGGTAAGATGATTATGAGCTGAGGAGGCTCC